>PGTU02009174.1:0-11955 GCA_002896215.2 Cicer echinospermum
ATGTTAATGTTTGTGAGACCATATTTATATATTAATAGAAGAATTTATATTGGTTACTCAAAATAAAAGTATTAACTTAGATGACGAGGTTTCAATAAGTAATACAAGGGTTAATAAATCTCTCACCGAATTAACACACCACAAACGAATAAAACCGAAAATAAATGTCAATTATTATTTCGTAAATGAAGTTTGTATAAAAAAAATATTTCTCTTGATTTCAATGTTTTAAATCAAATTTGAGATAATGAGATATTCATCGTCATTGTGAATTAGTTACACTGACATCCAACAATAACCGTGTAATTTGCAATGACTTAAAACACGATTACAATATAAGTTAACTTACAAATATGAAGAGATCTCAATGGATATGAGTGCAAAAGTATTTAAGCCAAGATGCTGCTCTTAAAACTAATTTAATTTAACAATTATGTCGTAAAACAAAAACAAATGACAAAAATAAAATACAAATGCACATTTGGAAGATATATATATGCGGTATGATAATATTTTGTTGCAAATTAAAACGATGTTCATAATGAAAATTAATTGGATGCAAGCTTCTCATAGCATCTTAATGAATTCTAATTTTTTTCTTCTTCTAGAAATAGTTCGTCGAGGACAAGTGTATATGGAAGCAGTAAACCATCACATTATAGCAATAAACCAAATTCCAACCGAAGACTACATCCTCTTGGATCTATTATTCATGTTAGTATAGGTTAGTCCCACATTGGTTAGAATATAACACTAATGAATGTTTATAAGCATCTCACACATTGGTTAGTGGGTCGAGTTGGGTAGCTCCAACTTGTGACCCAAGTGGGGGCAGCAAGGTGATGGAACACAGCTTTGGCTTGTCAGGTTGGGTTGGTGGTTGCACTGTGCAAGCCTGCCCGCTCCAAGTTGAGAGTTGAGTCATGGGACTTGGGCGAAGGCTCGGGTCTCTTGGCTCCTAGACTGAAGAGTATAGCGTGAGGCTGGACTCACAGAGCAGCGAAAACCTTCGGCTCCTAACAGTGGAGGGATCACAGGATGCCGCACTACTTGCCCACAAAGCCTGTCGAGCCAAGCTTGTTGGACCATCATTTTTTTCAACTTGTTCATGTGGAGATGTCATGTCGTTGATCACAACATAAAATAGGCTTCTCACATTAGCAATTGAAGACATAAACAAACCAAATTAAAAATTACCCTTAAAACACAATAAGTAGACCACATTAAGAGAGAATCACCCTCCACAATAATATTGCGAAAACCCATATCGTGTGCAAATTTAATTGTCAAGCCAACTAAAATCTAATAGCTTAAACAACATTAGCATCGAGAAACGCATCAGAGTCCAAAACTGCAGCTCCTAAAAGCATACCTTTCAAGAATTTAACAACAACTCTTACACCCCCACTTGTTAACAATTGGTGTAGATGCATCAATGCTTAGTTTGAAAGAAGATGTGGGAAAATTACTCAAAACAAGGGAAAAGATAGTGAAATAGTTAGCTCCACGGCAACACGAGTATTCTTAAGATATTTATGATCTACAATGATATACCAAGCCTTTGGGACAATGTTCACCGTTTAAAAAACTTTGCTTCAAAAGAATCATAGTTATGTGCTTTTCAAATTCTATAAAATAAATAAATAAAGCGATAGAATGTATAGTGCGACATCAAGTGGGGCTTTAGAGGCAATGACCTCGAAATTAACGTCAAATCAACTAAGCATTTCAATTTACTAACTAGATGTTAATGTTTGTGAGACCATATTTATATATTAATAGAAGAATTTATATTGGTTACTCAAAATAAAAGTATTAACTTAGATGACGAGGTTTCAATAAGTAATACAAGGGTTAATAAATCTCTCACCAAATTAACACACCACAAACAAATAAAACCGAAAATAATTGTCAATTATTATTTCGTAAATGAAGTTTGTATAAAAAAAATATTTCTCTTGATTTCAATGTTTTAAATCAAATTTGAGATAATTAGATATTCATTGTCATTGTGAATTAGTTACACTGACATCCAAGAATAACCGTGTAATTTGCAATGACTTAAACCACGATTACAATATAAGTTAACTTACAAATATGAAGAGATCTCAATGGATATGAGTGCAAAAGTATTTAAGCCAAGATGCTGCTCTTAAAACTAATTTAATTTAACAATTATGTCGTAAAACAAAAACAAATGACAAAAATAAAATACAAATGCACATTTGGAAGATATATATATGCGGTATGATAATATTTTGTTGCAAATAAAAACGATGTTCATAATGAAAATTAATTGGATGCAAGCTTCGCATAGCATCTTAATGAATTCTATTTTTTTTCTTCTTCTAGAAATAGTTCGTCGAGGACAAGTGTATATGGAAGCAGTAAACCATCACATTATAGCAATAAACCAAATTCCAACGGAAGACTACATCCTCTTGGATCTATTATTCATGTTAGTATAGGTTAGTCCCACATTGTTTAGAATATAACACAAATGAATGTTTATAAGCATCTCACACATTGGTTAGTGTGCCGAGTTGGGTAGATCCAACTTGTGACCCAAGTGGGGGCAGCAAGGGGATGGAACACAGCTTTGGCTTGTCAGGTTGGGTTGGTGGTTGCACTGTGCAAGCCTGCTCGCTCCAAGTTGAGAGTTGAGTCATGGGACTTGGGCGAAGGCTCGGGTCTCTTGGCTCCTAGACTGAAGAGTATAGCGTGAGGCTGGACTCACAGAGCAGCGAAAACCTTCAACTCCTAACAGTGGAGGGATCACAGGATGCCGCACTACTTGCCCACAAAGCCTATCGAGCCAAGCTTGTTGGACCATCATTTTTTTCAACTTGTTCATGGGGAGATGTCATGTCGTTGATCACAACATAAAATAGGCTTCTTACATTAGCAATTGAAGACATAAAAAAACTAAACTAAAGCTTTTACAATCATTAATCACAAAACCAAATTAAAAATTACCCTTAAAACACAATAAGTAGACCACATTAAGAGAGAATCACCCTCCACAATAATATTGCGAAAACCCATATCGTGTGCAAATTTAATTGTCAAGCCAACTAAAATCTAATAGCTTAAACAACATTAGCATCAAGAAACGCATCAGAGTCCAAAACTGCAGCTCCTAAAAGCATACCTTTCAAGAATTTAACAACAGCTCTTACACCCTCACTTGTTAACAATTGGTGTAGATGCATCAATGCTTAGTTTGAAAGAAGATGTGGGAAAATTACTCAAAACAAGGTAAAATATAGTGAAATAGTTAGCTCCACGACAACACGAGTATTCTTAAGATATTTATGATCTACAATGATATACCAAGCCTTTGGGACAATGTTCACCGTTTAAAAAAGTTTCCTTCAAAAGAATCATAGTGATGTGCTTTTCAAATTCTATAAAAAAAATAAATAAATAAATAAAGCGATAGAATGTATAGTGCGACATCAAGTAGGGCTTTAGAGGCAATAAACTCAAAATTAACGTCAAATCGACTAGGCATTTCAATTTACTAACTAGATGTTAATGTTTGTGAGACCATATTTATATATTAATAGAATAATTTATATTGGTTACTCAAAATAAAAGTATTAACTTAGATGATGAGGTTTCAATAAGTAATACAAGGGTTAATAAATCTCTCACCAAATTAACACACCACAAACAAATAAAACCGAAAATAAATGTCAATTATTATTTCGTAAATGAAGTTTGTATAAAAAAAATATTTCTCTTGATTTCAATGTTTTAAATCAAATTTGAGATAATGAGATATTCATTGTCATTGTGAATTAGTTACACTGACATCCAACAATAACCGTGTAGTTTGCAATGACTTAAAACACGATTACAATATAAGTTAACTTAGAAATATGAAGAGATATCAATGGATATGAGTGCAAAAGCATTTAAGCCAAGATGCTGCTCTTAAATTTAATTTAACTTAACAATTATGTCGTAAAACAAAAACAAATGACAAAAATAAAATACAAATGCACATTTGGAAGATATATATATGCGGTATGATAATATTTTGTTGCAAATTAAAACGATGTTCATAATGAAAATTAATTGGATGCAAGCTTCTCATAGCATCTAAATGAATTCTATTTTTTTCTTCTTCTAGAAATAGTTCGTCGAGGACAAGTGTATATGGAAGCAGTAAACCATCACATTATAGCAATAAACCAAATTCCAACAGTGGAGGGATTACAGGATGTCGCACTACTTGCCCACAAAGCCTGTCGAGCCAAGCTTGTTGGACCACCATTTTTTTCAACTTGTTCATGTGGAGATGTCATGTCTTGATCACAACATAAAATAGGCTTCTGATATTAGCAATTGAAAACATAAACAAACAAAACTAAAGCTTTTACACTCATTAATCACAAAACCAAATTAAAAATTACCCTTAAAACACAATAAGTAGACCACATTAAGAGAGAATCACCCTCCACAATAATATTGCGAAAACCCATATCGTGTGCAAATTTAATTGTCAAGCCAACTAAAATCTAATAGCTTAAACAACATTAGCATCCAGAAACGCATCAGAGTCCAAAACTGCAGCTCTTAAAAGCATACCTTTCAAGAATTTAACAACAGCTCTTACACCCCCACTTGTTAACAATTGGTGTAGATGCATCAATGCTTAGTTTGAAAGAAGATGTGGGAAAATTACTCAAAAAAAGGGAAAAGATAGTGAAATAGTTAGCTCCACGGCAACACGAGTATTCTTAAGATATTTATGATCTACAATGATATACCAAGCCTTTGGGACAATGTTCACGGTTTAAAAAACTTTCCTTCAAAACAATCATAGTTATGTGCTTTTCAAATTCTATAAAAAAATAAATAAATAAATAAATAAAGCGAAAGAATGTATAGTGCGACATCAAGTGGGGCTTTAGAGGCAATGACCTCGAAATTAACGTCAAATCAACTAAGCATTTCAATTTACTAACTACATGTTAATGTTTGTGAGACCATATTTATATATTAATAGAAGAATTTATATCTGTTACTCAAAATAAAAGTATTAACTAAGATGATGAGGTTACAATAAGTAATACAAGGGTTAATAAATCTCTCACCAAATTAACACACCACAAACGAATAAAACCGAAAATAAATGTCAATTATTATTTTGTAAATGAAGTTTGTATAAAAAAAATATTTCTCTTGATTTCAATGTTTTAAATCAAATTTGAGATAATGAGATATTCATTGTCATTGTGAATTAGTTACACGGACATCCAACAATAACAGTGTAGTTTGCAATGACTTAAAACACGATTACAATATAAGTTAACTTAGAAATATGAAGAGATCTCAATGGATATGAGTGCAAAAGTATTTAAGCCAAAGATGCTGCTCTTAAAACTAATTTAATTTAACAATTATGTCGTAAAACAAAAACAAATGACAAAAATAAAATACAAATGCACATTTGGAAGATATATATATGCGGTATGATAATATTTTGTTGCAAATTAAAACGATGTTCATAATGAAAATTAATTGGATGCAAGCTTCTCATAGCATCTAAATGAATTCTATTTTTTTCTTCTTCTAGAAATAGTTCGTCGAGGACAAGTGTATATGGAAGCAGTAAACCATCACATTATAGCAATAAACCAAATTCCAACTGAAGACTACATCCTCTTGGATCTATTATTCATGTTAGTATAGATTAGTCCCACATTGGTTAGAATATAACACAAGCGAATGTTTATAAGTATCTCACACATTGGTTAGTGTGCCGAGTTGGGTAGCTCCAACTTGTGACCCAAGTGGGGGCAGCAAGGTGATGGAACACAGCTTTGGCTTGTCAGGTTGGGTTGGTGGTTGCACTGTGCAAGCCTGCCCGCTCCAAGTTGAGAGTTGAGTCATGGGACTTGGGCGAACGCTCGGGTCTCTTGGCTCCTAGACTGGAGAGTATAGCGTGAGGCTGGACTTACAGAGCAGCGAAAATCTTCGGCTCCTAACAGTGGAGGGATCAAAGGCTATCGCACTACTTGCCCACAAAGTCTGTCGAGCCAAGCTTGTTGGACCATCATTTTTTTCAACTTGTTCATCTGGAGATATCATGTAATTGATCACAACCTAAAATAGGCTCCTAAAAGCATACCTTTTCAAGAATTTAACAACAACTCTTACACCCCCACTTGTTAACAATTGGTGTATATGCATTAATGCTTAGTTTGAAAGAAGATGTTGGAAATCTACTCCAAACAAGGGAAAAGATAGAGAAATAGTTAGCTCCACGGCAACACGGGTATTCTTAAGACATTTATGATCTACAATGATATACCAAGCCTTTGGGACAATGTTCACCGTTTAAAAAACTTTCCTTCAAAAGAATCATAGTTATGTGCATATCAACTTCTATATTAAAAAAAAAAAAAGCGATAGAATGTATAGTGCGACAGCAAGTGGGGATTCAGACTTAATGACCTCGAAATTAACGTCAAATCAAGTAAGCACTTAAATTTACTAACTAGATGTTAATGTTTGTGAGACCACATTTATATATTAATAGAAGCATTTATATTGGTTACTCAAAATAAAAGTATTAAATTAGAGGAAGAGGTTTCAATAAGTAATACAAGGGTTAATAAATCTTTGACCAAATTAACACACCACAAACGAATAAAACCGAAAATAAATATCAATTATTATTTCGTGAATGAAATTTGTATAAAAAAAATATTTCTCTTGATTACAATGTTTTATATCATATTTGAGATAATGAGATATTCATTGACATTGTGAATTAGTTAGGCTGATATCTTACAATAATCGTGTAGTTTGCAATGACTTAAAACACGATTACAATATAAGTTAACTTAGAAATATGAAGATATCTCAATGGATATGAGTGCAAAAGTATTTTAGCCAAAAATGCTGCTCTTTAAAGTAATTTAATTTAACAATTATATCATAAAACAAAAACAAATGACAAAAATAAAATACACAAGCACATTTGGAATATATATATATATATATATGCGGTATGATAATATTTTGTTGCAAATTAAAACGATGTTCATAATGAAAATTAATTGGATGCAAGCTTCTCATAGCATCTTAATGAATTCTATCTTTTTTCTTCTTCTAGAAATAGTTCATCGAGGATAAGTGTATATATGGAAGTAGTAAACCATCACATTATAGCAATAAACCAAATTCCAACCGAATACTACATCCTCTTGGATCTATTATTCATGTTAGTATAGGTAAGTCCCACATTGGTTAGAATATAACACAAATGAGTGTTTATAAGTATCTGACACATTGGTTAGTGTGTCGAGTTGGGTAGCTCCAACTTGTGACCCAAGTGGGGGCAACAAGGTGATGGAACACAGCTTTGGCTTGTCAGGTTGGGTTGGTGGTTGCATTGTGCAAGCTTGCCTGCTCCAAGTTGAGAGTTGAGTCATGGGACTTGGGCGAAGGCTCGGGTCTCTTGGCTCCTAGACTGAAGAGTATAGCGTGAGGCTGGACTCACAGAGGAGCGACAACTGAGGCACAATAAGTAGACCACATTAAGAGAGAATCACCCTCCACGATAATATTGCAAAAACCCATAACGTGCGCAAATTTAATTGCCAAGCCAACCAAAATCTAATAGCTTCAGTAACATTAGCATCAAGAAGCGTATCAGAGTCCCAAATAGCAGCTCCTAAGAGCAGACCTTTCAAGAATAACTTTTTCATTGTATTTTGAGTCTTTTGAAAATATTAATCTTGGACTTAAACCATGGTTTGAGTGAAAGTGGAAATAAAAAAGAGTGAAATAATAAAATATTCTTTCATTAATTGGTGGTCTAACCATGATTTGCAAATTTTAATATACAACAGGCTTATTTTTTCACTTGATATTAATTAGTTTATTGGTTGAAAATACAAACTGGGGCAGGTACATAAAGCAACATTGCTTAACCGTTGAACAGAAATATCGTTAGTGTGACTTATTGCATATTAGTGGTAGAGAAATCTGAAATTAGTAGTCAATCATTCTTCTTTTAGCATTTCGTATAATTATTTGCATGAGTGATTTGGTTTGTGTTGAGAATATAACAAATCTGCAATTTTTACTGCTTTGGAATGTCAAAGGTGTAGGGAATTTGAAAATAAATTGGTTATTTACTACTTCCACATCAAGCATAAGTTATGTAGCTTGTTTGCGGTGTGAGTTAGTTTGTTCTCTTGGTTTCTTTTGTGTTCCTCTGTCTTGTTGTGGTGTGGTGGATTATATGTAACATCTTTTGTGCAAATCTTGTGTGAATGACTTTTAGTTTAACAAAATTCTTTTATTTGCTTTTGAAAGAAAATTATGAGACTTGCTTCTGTTAATGGCATCAAGAGAACGGAGATTGAGGCTTTCTCTACAATTAATCAAAGCCATCAAATAATAACCTAGGCATATAATGACTTTCTACATTTAATTACAAAGATTGACATTTTTTTTACATTTGAAGCTATGACCAAAAAAAGAGGTTACTTATAATTTTTATTTTTAATTTAGTAGCCTAATCGATTTTATGTCTCTACTAATATACAAAAATACAATAAAAGACCTAAGTAATTAGACTTAAGTGTTAATGAACTTCAGTTAAAGATGAATTGTTCGAGAAAATTCAAATATGAATCTAGACTGAAATAATTATTATTCGGATTTTACTTATATCTCATCCGAACCCTAAATTACTAGAAGCTATTATCTTAATGGTTAAAAAAAAAAGCAACACAAACACTCTTGAGTGCTTGCGTTATACTTTTAAAAAAAATATCACAAAAACCACACAACAAAAAGTTGTTGCAATTAGAATCATGGAATTGTCTCTTTTCTTTTCTCTTGCATATAAGGTAGAGTTATTTTAAGAATTTTAACATTCACGTTTTGCATTATATATTTCAATTCAAACACATTTTTATTTTTACGATGTTATAAACCAAAGACTCCCACGTGTTTCAGATTATTAACAAAATATTTTTTTGAGAAAATTTCGTAAAATATAATTTCAATTATTATATTATTTGCATCTAGCAAACAAACGACTCAAGACTATGTGAATCGATGGAATATAGTGGAATGGAGTGGTAAATAATGAAGTTCCATTGTTTGGATTTAAAAAAAAAAATGAGTCGAATGGAGTGGAATATAATGGAATCCTTCATTTTCTTTCCTTTCAATTTGAGGTGTATGAGATAAAATCATATCGTTTATGTTATATTTCATCATTAAATAACCAAACAATGTAATAGATATTATACTCCATTTTTGTTACACTCTATTCTACTTCACTCCATTATATTTTATTCTTATCATTTAAAATATCAAAACAAAGTTTAGGGATCTATCTGAGATTTTAGAGAGGAAGAGAGGGGAGAGCTTTGGGGAAGAGAGTAAAGGAAAAATAGAGACATCTTTCACATGTTTTATTCTAGAGTGCTTTAAAGAGAATGGCATATGACACTACAAGAAATCACTTCATTTGTGGCCAAAAAAAAATCCTCACAAATTAGTGGCCGAAAAAGCCATCACAAATACAAAATTTCAAATTGGCTTTACTTGTGGCTGAAAAAGCCCTCACAAAAAATTAAAATTTTAGCTGGATTTTGTGGCTGCCTAAGCCCTCACATAATCACAACGTTGTCATTTTGTGAGGGCTTAGGCCGCCACAAAATTCAGATGCATTTGGAGCCTTTTGTGATGGATTTTGCAGCCACAAAATCAACCCTTTGTGAGGGTAAAGGCCGCCACAAAGGCAAGCCATTTGTGGCTGCCCAGGCCGCCACAAAAGAATTGATCCATTGCACTTTGTAGCGGCAAAGGCCGCCACAAATTCCCATAGTTTCATTGCACGTTGTGGCCGCCCAGGCCGCCGCAAAGGACTTCATTTGTGATCATTAAAGCCGCCACAAAGGATTTTGTACCGTTGGCTTTCGTGGCTGCTTTGGCCGCCACAAAGGATCAACCATTTTCTATAAATATCCTTCCACTACTCTTATCATTTTTCACTTCTACCTTCTCTCTAACTTTTTTTTCTAAATTTTCTCTCCACCTTCTCTCTACAAAAATTATTTCTCTAAGTTTTTTCTTTACTATCTTGAATTTTGATAAGTTTATATTATATATTTTACTTTTTTAATTTTATTTTTGATTTGAAGTTATTTATTTAATTAATGTTATTGAATTTTTATTTTGACAGTGGTTATATATTGTGTTTACTTCGAAGAGTTGTCAGCTCTGTGAAAGCTTCAAGTCAGACACTACCCGACATCAGTTAGTATTTTATACATTTTAAATATTATGTGATATAATAAATATATTTCTATTATGTTTAAAATATAGATTAGTAAAATATGTGTTATTATAGATTTATTATACAAAAAATAGAAATTATGTTGTTTACATAATATATGAATATATGATAAATAATGGAACCCGGATGTGTTGATTGCTACAACCGCATTGTCAATTATTTCAGAAGGAGATGGGTATGTAAACTATTTTAAATTATGATTGTTAGATATTTCATTATGGCATTTTACATTATTTTTATTAATTAATTTTTATATTTAATTTGCATGCAAACTTTGAAGATATCTATAACACCCCGATTTTCATAGCGAGGGTGTATTTTTTTAAAAAAAGAAATTAAAATAAAACAGAGAAATAAATAAGGAAATAACTTTGGATAAATAATTGAGTCATTATAATTTACAAGCAACGGAAAAGTTTCTCCAAATATGAAGCCAAAGTATTTACACAACAACAAATGATACATGGAACCCATTCAAATAAGATGTCATACTGACAATATTAGTAAAGGTACAGTTTTCCAGTTCAAAATAACGTAATCCAAAAAACATATGTTCCCTCTATGTCATCCCTAATCTGATCATTCTTCAAAAAAACTATAGCTATACACCCTGAGTGATCTCCACGCGCCCCGTGAGCTCCTCTAACATAGCTTCAGTCAAGCATTCCCATCTACATTCCCATCCGTAGGGTACGAGCGGTAGGATCGTCCTGACTCTCATCTGAGGGCAAAGCCCAGATTTCCACAATAGTTGTAAAGGGTCACCAACCGAAATTAACAGTTAACACATAACGTTTAAGTTTTTAAATGCACAAAATAACCTTTCAACTAAGCATGCACCTTAAAAGGATTTTCCATATGCTAAAAGTTCATATAATGCTTGCCAACTAAAAATGAAATCAAATAGAAGTTCTCAATCCCATCAAGTAATACATAACTGACCAAGACATCGATAAATCAATTGAGCAATCTGTTATCTAACTCAAAATAAGAATTTCTACTAGCAATCGATTTGCAAATCGATTTCCTGAAGGTTTTTAGTGAAATTTGAACTCTGGGCTTAATTCAATCGATTGACGGAATAGCTGAGCCCACTGACTTAATGCAATTGATTTCCAAATCGATTTTGTCAGTTTTTGCTGAATTCCTGTATGGCCAAATCGATTTCTTAAATGGTTTTGAAACATATTATAAAAATCGATTGACAAATCGATTATGTCAAATTAGGGAAGTCCCTGTAACTCATACCAATCGATTGGAAAATCGATTTCCCTGCATATTCTTCCAAAAATACATAAACTAACTCAAAATCATTCATTACACAATTCCACATCTTAACACTCAGCAATTCCTACGCGATCACCACGACAAATTGGGTTTCGAATTAGTTTTGCAATCCATCACACTTACACACAATAATCAATACATAACACTTAGCAATTTCAACACAATCACTACAACATCATGAGCTTCGAAATAGTTTTGCAATCAAACATGCTATCACACAATTCCAAACAAAACCCTTCGCGAGCAGCGTAAATCCTAAACGTACAGTTTCTCACGAACGTCGAACACGAGTGTAGTCTCTGCATGGACAAACATAATTTACCAGAGTG
>PGTU02009176.1:0-10745 GCA_002896215.2 Cicer echinospermum
TTTTAAAAAATCTTGCTCTTATGGGAGTTTCTTGTGGGAATCACGGGAAGCTGACAATTACTGATGATGATGTGATCGAAAAGAGCAATCTAAGCAGACAGTTTCTCTTCCGTGATTGGAATATTGGACAGGCTAAGTCCACAGTTGCGGCTTCAGCTACTTTATCTATCAATCCTAGTTTTAATATTGAAGCTCTACAAAACCGTGTCAGCACTGAAACTGAAAATGTGTTTAATGATACCTTCTGGGAAAACTTGAGTGTTGTGATAAATGCGCTGGACAATGTGAATGCAAGACTATACGTTGATCAGAGATGCATGTATTTCCAAAAGCCTCTTCTTGAATCTGGGACTCTTGGTGCGAAATGCAATACCCAGATGGTCATTCCCCATCTTACAGAAAATTACGGTGCATCAAGAGATCCTCCAGAGAAACAGGCCCCAATGTGCACTGTACACTCATTTCCACACAATATTGACCATTGCTTGACATGGGCGCGATCAGAGTTTGATGGTTTGCTCGAGAAAACTCCAGCTGAAGTGAATACATATTTGTCGAACCCAAGTGAATATACTAATGCAATGAGGAAAGCTGGGGATGCTCAAGCAAGGGATAATTTGGAGCGTGTTCTTGATTGCCTGGACAAGGATAAGTGTGAAACTTTTGAAGATTGTATTAATTGGGCTCGGCTAAAGTATGTGCCCAGTATATAATATATGTTTGTGTTGTCTTTTAGTAATCTTATGGGAGCATATTAATTTCAGTCATTTAAAAACATTTCCTTTTTCTACAGGTTTGAAGATTATTTTGCTGATCGGGTGAAGCAGTTGACCTATACTTTTCCTGAAGATGCTACAACTAGTACTGGAGCTCCTTTCTGGTCTGCCCCAAAAAGATTTCCCCGTCCACTGCAGTTCTCAACCTCTGATCTGGGTCATCTACATTTTGTGATGGCTGCTGCTATTTTACGTTCAGAAACTTTTGCTATCCCCATTCCTGACTGGGGGAAGAACCCTAGTAAGGTGGCTGAAGCAGTTGATAGGGTGATTGTACCTGACTTTCAGCCTAAGGAAGGGGTGAAAGTAGTGACAGATGAGAAGGCCACTAGTCTTTCCACTGCGTCTGTAGATGATGCAGTTGTTATTAATGATCTAATAACCAAGTTAGAGAGGTGCCGGACAAAGTTTACCCCCACATTCAGGATGAAACCAATTCAGTTTGAGAAGGTATGGCTTTCCTCTTCATTACACGTTATGACCAACTAATTTTTACTATGCTCAGCCTCTCCCTGATTAAATGTTTTTATTCTTGTCAACTATTCTCATATTTTGTAGTTACATGTGAAAGTTCTGGATTGGCGGGGTTTGTTTTTGTATTTGCTTGAAATTGGATTGCAACTTGAGTATAGGAACCATGCTTTCTTTATCTAAATGCATACTGTGACTAGAATTCATAAGCTAAGAAATTGACATTCTGTTAAAAAACTACAGGATGATGATACAAACTACCATATGGATGTGATTGCTGGGCTTGCCAATATGAGGGCTCGGAATTACAGCATTCCCGAGGTTGACAAGCTCAAAGCCAAGTTTATTGCTGGACGAATCATTCCTGCAATTGCAACCTCTACTGCCATGGCCACTGGTCTTGTCTGCCTGGAGCTGTACAAAGTTTTGGATGGGGAACACAAAGTCGAAGATTACAGAAACACATTTGCCAATTTAGCATTGCCTCTCTTTTCAATGGCCGAGCCAGTGCCACCAAAGGTTATCAATCATCGAGACACAAGTTGGACAGGTTGGGACCGATGGACTCTGGATAACAATCCTACCCTAAAGGAACTTCTTCAGTGGCTGAAGGCTAAAGGATTGAATGCTTATAGTATCTCATGTGGAAATTGTCTGCTTTATAATAGCATGTTCCCTAGGCATAAAGAGCGAATGGACAAAAAGATAGCAGATCTGGGAAGGGAAGTAGCTAAGTTGGAAATTCCTCCATACCGTCGTCATTTGGATGTTGTTGTGGCATGTGAGGATGACGATGATAATGATGTTGATATCCCTCAAGTATCCATATATTTCCGTTAGGTTGTTCTCATCTTTAGGCAAAATGACAGCATGTTTGACTCATGCTCCATATTCATGAATCATAATGATGCAGCCAGCATTGTTGACTATTTCTCACAGTTCATATATGAATTCAATAGCAACTTTCAATCCTTGTGTAGCTTGTTTTTTTTCCTGCTCTTCCTTTAACCCTGTTCCTATTTTATCTATTGTCATTTTTTCTGCATGTCATCCCTTTTTAATGATCGCAGTGCTTTTGGCTATCTGGGTAAGTATAGTTGAGTTGGCTTTTAGCTGTGAGGATCCTTCCTTAAAAAGGTAGGAGGGTCTTGGCAAACGATTTGACATGTTTTGCTTGGTGCATCTCTCAATTTTATAATCCATGCAATGTTAATTTGTTTTTTACCCAATGATAAACTGATAATTTACCTCTATTGCCATTGATTTGAAACAAATATTTTCAGGATTGCTCTTTCGCTTACTTCATTTTAGTAGTGAAGATACTGCTTTCATTCACTTCCCAAACGCACGGGTTTTATAAACAGGTAATTATATAAATTTGAAGAGACAAATTTGTAACCTGTTTTTGTGATTACAAATTATAGTTCATATTTTAAAGCCTAATGTTTTACAAAACTACTTTATTTATCAAAGTATAAAATACTAATCATACGTTAACAATTAAAAACATTAGCAAGTTTATTAAAATTTTCATTCAGATCTTTAGTCCGTAGTACATGTTTATATACAGATAGATACATACCAATAGTACTAAGTTTATTAAAATTTTCACCCTTTTTGTATATAAACTTAATTTGATGGAGCTAGATCAGTATAATACTGTGCAATCCACCCATGAATAATCTCAACCTCTTTCTTCCTTTGTTGGATCAACCATTGTGGATCACTTTCATGTGCAGGAAGAATATCTAAACAATGAGATCCAGAATAATAAATTAATGTTTGTCAAACATAACTATTTAATTTCTTGGTTGAATTAATGTTGATTTAAATCAATGATAAAATTGGTTTCTACTTTGACAAGAACAAAAAAAAAAAAACAATTTCATGCTGTATTATTTTTCGTTATTTAAATCCTAATTCTAATATATAAACAGACCACTAAGAAAAAACCAGGCACACCATTGACCCTTTGGATGGCAACGAGACTATCTGATAGACTGTTCAGAACCCTGAAATATATAAAAACCACATAATATTTAATTTTATACATTTTGTTCAAAAAAATAATTAAAGATCAGTTTATTTTTTTGATTTTATTCATGGTGCTTACTACTGTAAGGGTCCTTTATAGAGCTGTCAAAAAAGCCCTCCAACTACAAAGTTCCTTCAATTTTTTTATTAAACTTTTATTATTAGGCTCCCTATCAAAATAGTTTTTTTTAAAATTTCGACCCATTATTTCATGGGACTTAAAAGAGGGGGCTCTGGGGGCTTATAGACCCCCAATATTATTGTGAGAAAAATAAAAAACAAATTTTCAAAAAAATTCAAAAACTTTTTATCGAAAAAAATTGGACATTTTTTATCGGAAAAAATCAGAAAATTTTATCGAAAAAAATCGGACATTTTTTATCAAAAAAAAGATTAGAAACTTTTTATAGTAAAAAATCAAAAAAAACTTTTAGAAAAAAATCGAAAATTTTTTATCGATTAAAAAATTGAAAAACTTTATTTCTCAAAAAAAAATTGATTCATTTTTTTAAAAAGTGGACCTATAGGCCCACTAAACCCACAAAATTTTAGGGAGCTTTTAGTTTTGGAGGGCCTTATCTTTTGAGGCCTTTTAAATTATTAATTTTGTTGGCCTCTCCAACATGTGAACTAGGTTCAATAATTAAGGAGCTTGTAAAGTTGACAACTCTACTCGTTTAGTCCATTGGAAAAAAAATTATATTGCTACCAAACTTTTGAAGAGCCGGTTTTATATCCTGCAATTAGTTATCAAACACAAATGAAGTTAATTTCTTGTTGTTATATTTTAATTTTAATTACCTTGCAATTGAAAATAATATTTAAATGCATGCCAATTTCCTCTTAATTGAATTATAATTAAAATGTAGAAAATCATTAGGAGAAAATTAACTATGAACTAGTAAGTTTTAATGTTGAAAAGAGTACAAACATGGTCTCCCTAGTAAGTAGTGATCCAATGAGGGCGAGGTGAGACACCAAATATTTCTTGCAATCTTCAACATAGCTCTTTAAATCGAAAGCATGAGGCGGAAATATGGTATCATTTCCTGTACCAACAGGTATCACTGTTTCACTGCACTTCTGAATTGTATAATTCATGTTATTTATTTATTTGACAAAAAATTTAAACAAACGATACATATTATTTTTAGATCAACTAGACATATTCAAGATAATAAAACTAAAAAACTACAAAAAAATTGTTGTTAAATCTAAAGAATTATTTTAATATTTTACATCATCTTAGTTTTAGATCAAATACAATAATTTTTATTTGACTAATATCTTTTTATATTTATAACCGGAATAGTATAACCGAAAGTTATTAAAAAATAGAATAAAATATATATTTAGTCGTTTATCTTTTATTCAAAATTTATTTTCATAATTTATTTTTCAAAAAAAATTGATTTTGATCCTTTATTTTTATTACTTCAATTGTGAGCTAACCAAGCTAATAATATTATGCGGCGTCTATGTAACATGTCAAAATCTTGTTGATTAATTAGATCTGTGGCTTCTAATTGTGTTTGATTATTTTTTAATTGTTTTTGGTGTGATGAGTTGTTTAAATTGAGGGATCTGTTTTTGCAAAGTCATTGTAATGTTTATTTCTGAGAAAAAAAGTTTTTGAGATTACTTTGAAATCCTTTGAAACAACATCCACGTAAGCATTCTGTGCTGTAATATTGTAAAGTAGAGGATTGGAGCTGAGGAGACCAAAGCACTAATCGCCAAGTAAGGGTACTTAAACCTAAACCATGAAAGCAAGCATTGCATTACAAATATATATGAGAATGAAGAAATATATAGAGAGAATGTATTAAGTGACAAAATTTGTTTTATGTGTAAGTGAGATAAGTCATTTATGACCGACATATCAAAATAGATGGCTGAAATTAAAAGTAATTTAAATGGGAAAACGTAACTTTTTCCACCAAGTGATCCGCCCATTTGACGGAATTAGATCTCTAAATTGAATAAGGATTGTTATTATAGATTAATTATGTGATATATAATATATAAAATAAATAAATAAGGATTTGAGATAATACAAAATTAAATGATTACCTCTATGTAAACTAAAAGTGCTTTAAATGGAGCTACATTATGGGTCATAAATCCTATAATTTGAGGGTCATCATCTATTGGTTGTTCTGCACCCAAACACACAAATATTGGGGCACTAGAATCAGCACCACCCTTGATAAAATATATTTGTTCAAATGTCTTATTAACTTTCGGGCCTATAGTTGAAGTACCAAAACTTCGGGGTTGTAATAAGAAAATTAGAAAATTTTGTACATACAAAAATATTTGATTTTTCAGTTTCAAATAATTTATGTGATCCATTAGAAATTATAGGATTTTATACTTCCTAAAGCTCATCCTTTAAATGCCAGTGATTTATTTAGGAATAAAGTATAATAATACATAGAAAAAAATATGAATGCTTTATTTGTTGGAACACAATCAAGAGTGGAGGGTAAATCAATGGTGAAATCGATTAATTGAAAACTGTGGTTTTTTTAGAAGATGATGGAGAAAAGAGAAAGATTATGGAAGATAGTATTTTCTGTTTTTTCTGTTACACGATTGTATAAAAATGACATTAAATTCACTTTTCAAACAATACACACAAAGGTAATTTATATGGTAACCAAATTGGAACCATACAAGTGCCCCAAACAGAAAAAAACTATTTTGTCTCAGGAAATTTCAAAAACAACTTTTCCAAATAAGCTCTTTTACGAAACGCTTCCTAAAGCCACTAAACTGCATTTGAATTATATATCACTTCCAAAACACCACCTTAATTCAAATGCTCCACATTCTTCATGCCTAGCTTCATCACAAGTTTCTTGAAAACCTCATTCGTAACGCCTTTCGTCAACAAGTCTGCAACTTGTTCTTCGCTTCTGCAGTACCCCAAACGTAACTGTCCGGAACTCACTAATTCCCTAAAATAGTGAAACATCATCTCAATATGCTTGCTCCTCCCATGTGCTATGGGATTCTTAGCAAGGTTGATGGCTGAAACATTGTCCATCAACAACAAAACAACTCATCTCGTGTTGCTGTCCAGCTCACGCAGCAGGTTCACTAGCCACACAGCTTGGCATGCACATAACGAAGCTGCGATATACTTCGCCTCGTAGGAAGAGAGAACAACCATCAGCTCCTTTTTAGAACACCAAGAGATTGGTGCCCTCCGAACATAAAACGATAACCGGCCGTTGATTCCGATCCGTCCTTATCTCGCACCAATTGGAGTCGGTGTATCCGAGTAATTCGCAACTTTGCCCATGTCGATTGCAGGAAATAAAATGTCCACAGCCAAAAAGCACCTTTCACATATCTAATATTCCTCTAAATCGCTGTCAAGTGTGATACCTTCGGCCTCTCCATGAACCTACTTGCAATACCGACACTAATGCTTAAATCTGGCTGCATATTGCACAAGTAACGCAATATCCCATCAATCTCCCGTATTGAGTAGGATCCACATCTTGCTCATCTTCACTCTTGCGACAGCTGAAACGTTGCCTCGACTGTTGTGGCAGCATTGCAATGCTCCATATCACACCTCTTCAAGATCTCCATTGCATACCTCTTTTGATGCATGAGCCAGCCCCAAACTTTGTCTTTTGAATTCTATGCCTAAGGAAGTATTCATTGTCCAAGATCAATCATCAAACTCCCTCATAAGCTTATCTTTGAACATTGAAATGTAACTTACACAACTGCCAGTAATCAATAAATCGTCCACATAAGACAAATATGATTACTCCTTGATTGCATCCGACTTCACATAAACACCATGTTCAGGTACGCATTCTTGAGACCAATGTCTATAAGAAAACCATCTATCGCTTATGTTCCAAGGCTCTTGGAGCTTGTTTCAAAACCATAGGCCTTCCTAACTTTAGACCCTTGCTCTCGATTTTGAATCACCATAAAACTAAGGTGTTCAACTCAGGCCTCCTCATCAAGTGACCATTCAAAAATCCGATGACTTCCATTTAGTATAACGGCCAGCTTGTTATTAGTTATCACCAACAACTTAACCACGATGTTTCCACCTTCCTCATACACACATCCAATCTTTGGTATCGCTTAATTCCTCCTCCGTATCACGTTCGTATTGGCATATAGAAGCAATGAATAAGATCACCCTCATTGTTGATCTTGCTATCTCGGAATAATTCACAATCACAGAGTCTTTAAGGCAATCCTCTTTGCCTTGTTGGTTGTATACTTGAATCACCTGTTTCGGTTCCGAAAGGTTGCTGTACAGCACCTTCAGCAGGCTGAAAATTCCAATTTTCCTGCAGGAAATCGATTTCCCCTGGAGGTAAATCGATTTCCACCTCACCAGAAACAGTTCCAGCATCTCCAGGATGTTGATTTTCGTGGCAGAAATCGATTTCCTGAACTGATATGACAGTTTTTCTGCTGTCAAACTGTCATATCTCATCCACGATCACATCTTGACCAATTACGGTCTTCTTGCTACTCACATCAAACAACTTGTAGCTTCCGGTAGGATGATATTCGACAAGCAACATCATTTCACTCTTGTCATCAAGCTTCTTTCGAAGCTGTCCCGAAATATGTCGAAATGCTACCGAACCGAAAACGCGCAAATGACTCAAATTCGATTTGAATCCAGACCATACCTCTTCTGGAGTCACCTTTTCCAGCTTCTTTGTAGGACACCTATTCAACACATAGGCGGCTGTAGCAACAACTTCTCCACAAAGCTCTTTTGGCAAGTTCTTCCCTTTCAACATGCTACGCACCATGTTCATAATTGTCCGATTTTTTCTCTCGGTCACGCCATTTTGCTGAGGCGTATAGGGTGGTACAACCTCACGCACTATACCCTCATCATCACAATACTTCCCAAATTCTCTCAAAGTAAATTCGCCTCCGCCATCAGTTTTGAGAATTTTGAGTTTGTGACCGCTTTGCCGCTCAACCATGGATTTAAATCGTTTGAACACCTCAAACACCTCATTCTTCCTCTTTATGAGATAAATCCACAGCTTCCTACTAAAATCATCGATAAATGTGACAAAATATCGATTACCTCCATACGAACTGACTTGCATTGGTCCGCACACATCGGAATACACCACCTCAAGCTGATGTTTGGTCCTATGACCTGCATCTTTGCTGAAACTATTCTTGTGTTGCTTCCTTTGTATACACTCTTCACATATCTCAGCTGGAACATTGATACTAGGCAGTCCGGTCACCATCTCATACTTTTGCAACACGTTGAGATCTCGAAAATTCAAGTGTCCAAGACGGTAGTGCCACAACCATTCATCACGACTTGCCGTTGTAGCTAAGCACCTATGCTCCATGATTTCCAACTCAATCTTTAAAGTCCTATTGGCAGCCATAGGAGCCTTAAGGATCAAAACACCGTTTTGGTCCAAAACACGCAAAACCTTGTTTTCCATCTGAATCATGTAATTCCTCTCAAGCAATTGGCCAATACTCAAGAGATTACACTTGATTCCTAGAATGTACAACACATCTTTGGTCAAGGAATGACCACCATCCCTTCTCATGATCAAAACATCACCGACACCGTTGGCCGCTAATGTCGTATCATCCGCGAATTTCACTCTACTTCGCGTGGCTTGATTGATCTTTACGAACCAATCCTTTCTTCCTGTCATATGTGTCGAACAACCTGAGTCCAAGTACCACTCATTTCTCCCTTGGACTCCATCTCGAACTGTTACCATTGCGCTTTTCTCCGAATGCGTTTTTGCAGATTTTTCTGCACTGCAATAGTTGCTGTCCAACAACTTCCTCTTGTCACAGTTGCTGTCCAACACCTCTTTAATGCCGTAGTTCTCTTCCATGATCATCACAAGAACCGTGTTATCATAATCCACGTCTTGCCTAGCAACCTTAGCCTCATCCGCATGATTCTCCCTTGGTTTCACTCTACACTCTCTTGCGAAATGCCCAAGCTTTTGACAATTGTAACACTTCTTGGTACTTTTGTCGAACGGCTTGTAGTTGTCTTGACCACCACCTTTGGAACTGCCCTCACCTTTCCTTGAATTTTGTGACTCTTTTTCATCAAAATTCTGGAAATTTTTCTTTCCTCTAGAAGGCCATTTCCCTTTCGATTTCTTATTCTTCTCGTTGAAACGGGCTTGCAAAGCAACTTCCGCTTTGGCTTTATCGTTTCCTCTTTCGTCCATCCTTTGTTCATGAGCTTCCAATGAACTTTGAAGTTCATCTTTCGTCATCGTCTTGAGATCCTTCGATTCCTCAATTGCCACCACAATATTATCGAATCTTGGTGTTAAAGAACGCAATACCTTTGACACAAAATTCTGTTCGGAAACGGCTTCACCACACGACTTCATTTGGTTCCCCAAGCGTGTCACACGCGTCATGTAATCGTTAATCGTTTCCTTGTCTTCCATTTGAAGTAACTCAAACTGCCGCTTATGAGTTTGTAACCTCACCACCTTCGCCTTATCCGCACCAGCATAAGCTTTCTCAAGAATACCCCAAGCTGTCTTCGCCGAGTCGCAATCGCCAACTTTTTCGAAATTGTCACTATCGACGCAAGAATGAATCAAGAAGAGGGCCTTGTAGTCTTTCTTCTTATCTTCCTTGAATTTCGCTTGTTGAGCTGCTGTAGCCTCTTTACCAAGAGGAGTAATGCCATCGGTAATCATATCAAGAACATCTTGATATCCAAACAAAACTTTCATTTGTTTGTGCCATTTGTCATAATTCTTCGAATCAAGAATCAGAAGGTTGGTAGGGATTTTGTCATTGGAAACAGACATGTTTGCAGCGGGAATTGGATCTGAACTAGGCTCTTGATGCCAAATGTTGGAACACAATCAAGAGTGGAGGGTGAATCAATGGTGAAAAATCGATAATTGAAGACTTTGGTGTTTGAGAAGATGATGGAGAAAAGAGAGAGTATGGAAGATAGTATTTTCTGTTTCACTATGGTATCAAAATGACATTAACCCTTCAAACAATACACACAAAGGTATTTATATGGGGTACAATGTGGAACCAACCAAGTGGCCCAAACAGAAAAAAACTATTTTTGTCTCAGGAAATTTCCAAAAACAACTTTTCCAAATAAGCTCTTTTACAAAACGCTTCCTAAAGCCACTAAACTGCATTTGAATTATATATCACTTCCAATAGGGCGTGAATAGTGAAAAGTGAAAACAATAATATCAGCGGAGAAAGAGTAACATAAACTTATCTGTATTTTTTAAAACCTCTTATCTTTTTTTAAAACTAAAATTGTTTGTTTTGGAATATTTTGGCAATTCACCTAGTAAATAGGAAAAGTTTTCTCAAAATAAAATTGAAAATGTTCTTTACTTTTATCATAATCGACGCTTATATTCACTGATTTATAATGTGGATACTTAATATGAAAATAATAATTAAAAA
>PGTU02009177.1:0-30168 GCA_002896215.2 Cicer echinospermum
CAATCTTTGATCCAATGCGGTTGTTTGTGTCATTGGATGAACATTTAGAGTCATTTCGTCTCCAGGTAATTCTTGTTAATTAGGGTTTTTAACCAATCTTGTGCTCCATAGTGTGTTTGTCATTGGAATAACATTTAGGTCATTTTCGTCTCCCTAGGCTTATTCTTGTCAATTAGGTTTTTAACCAATCTTGTGCATCCAATAGGTGTGTTTGTCGTCAGTGAGTGAACAGTTTAGGTCATTTTCGTACTCCCTAGCTTTATTTGTCCAATTAGGTTTTAACCAATCATTGTGCATCCATAAGTATGTGTGTCATTGATGAACATTTAGTATTTTCGTCCCCTAGGTTTTCTTGCCAATTAGGGTTTTTAACCATCTTGTGCATCCAATAGTTGTGTTTGTGTCAGATAACATTTAGTCATTTCGTCCTCCTAGTTTTTCTGTCCAATTAGGGTTTACCAATCTTTGTGGACATCCAATAGTGTGGTTTGTGTCATGGATGAACATTTGTCTTTTCGTCTCTCCTAGGATTCTTGTCCAATTAGGTTTTTAACCAATCTTGTGGCATCCAATAATTCATTTGTGTATTGGATGAACATTAGGTCATTTTGTCCTTCCCTAGGGTTATTCTTGTCCAATTTAGGGTTTTAACCAATCTTGTGCATTCAATAGTATTGTGTCATTGGAGAAACATTTAGGTCATTTTCGTCCTCCCTAGGCTTATTCTTGTCCAATTAGGTTTTTAACCAATTGTGCATCCAATAGTGTGTTTGTGTCATTGGATGAACATTAGGTCAATTTTCGTCACCCTAGCTTATTCTTGTCAAATATAGATTTTTAACCAATGTCTTGTGCAGTCCAATGTTTGTATATTTGTGTCATTCGATGACATTTAGGTCATTTTCGTCCTCCTTAGTTATTCTTGTCCGTTAGGTTTTTAACCAATGCTTGTGCATCCAATAATTCATTTGTGTCATTGGATAACATTTAGGCATTTCGTCTTCTTGCTTTCTGTCCAATTAGGGTTTTTAACAATCTTGTGCATCCAATAGGTGTGTTTGTGTTATGGAAATATTAGGTCATTTTGTCCTCCTAGGCTTTTCTGTCCAATTAGGGTTTTTAACCAACTCGTGCATCCAATAGTTGTTTGTTAATGATGAACATTTAGGTTCTTTTCACCTCCCTAGGCTTATTCTTGTCAAATTAGGTTTTAACGCATCTTGTGGCATCCAATAAGCGTTTGTGTCATGTGAATGAACATTAGGTCATTTCGCCTACCTAGGCTTATTCTTAGTCCAATTAGGGTTTTTAACCAATCTGTGCATCCAAAGGTGTGTTTGTTATTGAATGAACTTTAGGTCATTTTCGTCCTCCTTAGGCTATTCCGTCCAAATTAGGTTTTTAACAAATTCTTGTTTATCCAATAGGTGTGTTTGTGTCATTGGATGAACATTTAGTCATTTTCGCCTCCCTATGCTTATTCTTGTCCAATTAGGTTTTTAACCAATCTTGTGCATCCAATGGTGTGTTTGTTGCATCTTATCCCATGACATTAGGTCATTTTTCGTTCATCCTTATTCCTTGTCCAATTAGGGTTTTTAACCAATTTTGTGCATCCCAATAGTTTGTTTGTGTCATTGGATGAACATTTAGGTCATTTTCGTCCTCCCTAGCTTATTCTTGTCATTAGGGTTTTTAAACAAACTTATGCATCCAACAGGTGTGTTTGTGTCATTGGATTCATTTTAGGTCATTTTCGTCCTCCCTATTGTTATTCTAGTCCAATTAGGGTTTTTAACCAATCTTGTGCATCCAATAGGTGTCATTTGTGTCATTGGATGAACATTTAGGTCATTTTCGTCCTCCTTAGGCTTATTCTTGTCCAATTAGGGTTTTTAACCAATTTTGTGCATCCAATAGGTGTGTTTGTGTCATTGGATGAACATTTAGGTCATTTTCGTCCTCCCTAGGCTTATTCTTGTCCAATTAGGTTTTTTTAACCAATCTTGTGCATCCAATAAGTTCATTTGTGTATTGGATGAACATTTAGGTCATTTTCGTCCTCCTTAGGCTTATTCTTGTTCAATTAGGGTTTTTAACCAATCTTGTGCATCCAATAGGTGTGTTTGTGTCATTGGATGACATTTAGGTCATTTTCGTCCTCCCTAGGCTTATTCTTGTCCAATTAGGGTTTTTAACCAATCTTGTGCATCCAATAGGTGTGTTTGTGTCATTGGATGAACATTTAGGTCATTTTCGTCCTCCCTAGGCTTATTCTTGTCAATTTAGTTTTTAACCAATCTTGTGCATCCAATAAGTGTTTTGTGTCATTGGATGAACATTTAGGTCATTTTCGTCCTCCCTAGGCTTATTCTTGGCCAATTAGGGTTTTTAACCAATCTTGTGCATCCAATAGGTGTCTTTGTGTCATTGGATGAACATTTAGGTCATTTTCGTCCTCCTTAGGCTTATTCTTGTCCAATTAGGGTTTTTAACCAATCTTGTGCATCCAATAGGTTCATTTTGTGTAATTGGATGAACATTTAGGTCATTTTCGTCCTCCCTATTCTTATTCTTGTCAATTAGGGTTTTTTAACCAATCTTGTGCATCCAATAGGTGTGTTTGTGTCATTGGATGAACATTTAGGTCATTTTCGTCCTCCCTAGGCTTATTCTTGTCCAATTAGGTTTTTAACCAATCTTGTGCATCCAATAGGTGTGTTTTGTGTCATTGGATGAACATTTAGGTCATTTTCGTCCTCCCTAGGCTTATTCTTGTCCAATTAGGGTTTTTAACCAATCTTGTGCATCCAATAAGTGTGTTTGTGTCATTGGATGAACATTTAGGTCATTTTCGTCCTCCCTAGGCTTATTCTTGTCAAATTAGGGTTTTTTAACCAATCTTGTGCATCCAATAAGTTCATTTGTGTCATTGGATGAACATTTAGGTCATTTTCGTCCTCCCTAGGCTTATTCTTGTCCAATTAGGGTTTTTAACCAAACTTGTGCATCCAATAGGTGTGTTTGTGTCATTGGATGAACATTTAGGTCATTTTCGTCCTCCCTAGGCTTATTCTTGTCCAATTAGGGTTTTTAACCAATCTTGTGCATCCAATAAGTGTGTTTGTGTCATTGGATGAACATTTAGGTCATTTTCGTCCTCCCTAGGCTTATTCTTGTCCAATTAGGGTTTTTAACCAATCTTGTGCATCCAATAGGTGTGTTTGTGTCATTGGATGAACATTTAGGTCATTTTCGTCCTCCCTAGGCTTATTCTTGTCCAATTAGGGTTTTTTAACCAATCTTGTGCATCCAATAGGTGTGTTTGTGTCATTGGTCATTGGATGAACATTTAGGTCATTTTCGTCCTCCCTAGGCTTATTCTTGTCCAATTAGGGTTTTTTAACCAATCTTGTGCATCCAATAGGTGTGTTTGTGTCATTGGATGAACATTTAGGTCATTTTCGTCCTCCCCTAGGCTTATTCTTGTCCAATTTAGGGTTTTTAACCAATCTTGTGCATCCAATAGGTGTGTTTGTGTCATTGGATGAACATTTAGGTCATTTTCGTCCTCCCTAGGTTTATTCTTGTCCAATTAGGGTTTTTAACCAATCTTGTGCATCCAATAAGTTCATTTGTGTCATTGGATGAACATTTAGGTCATTTTCGTCCTCCCTAGGCTTATTCTTGTCCAATTAGGTTTTTTAACCAATCTTGTGCATCCAATAGGTGTGTTTTGTGTCATTGGATGAACATTTAGGTCATTTTCGTCCTCCCTAGGCTTATTCTTGTCCAATTAGGGTTTTTAACCAATCTTGTGCATCCAATAGTTGTGTTTGTGTCATTGGATGAACATTTAGGTCATTTTCGTCCTCCCTAGGCTTATTCTTGTCCAATTAGGGTGTTTTAACCAATCTTGTGCATCCAATAGTTGTGTTTGTGTCATTGGATGAACATTTAGGTCATTTTCGTCCTCCCTAGGCTTATTCTTGTCCAATTAGGGTTTTTAACCAATCTTGTGCATCCAATAGGTTCATTTGTGTCATTGGATGAACATTTAGGTCATTTTCGTCCTTCCTAGGCTTATTCTTGTCCAATTAGGGTTTTTAACCAATCTTGTGCATCCAATAAGTTGTGTTTGTGTCATTGGATAAACATTTAGGTCATTTTCGTCCTCCCTAGGCTTATTCTTGTCCAATTAGGGTTTTTAAACCAATCTTTGTGCATCCAATACGGTGTGTTTGTGTCATTGGATGAACATTTAGGTCATTTTCGTCCACCCTAGGCTTATTCTTGTCCAATTAGGGTTTTTAACCAATCTTGTGCATCCAATAGTTGTGTTTGTGTCATTGGATGAACATTTAGGTCATTTTCGTCCTCCTAGGCTTATTCTTGTCCATTAGGGTTTTTAACCAATCTTGTGCATCCAATAAGTTCATTTGTGTCATTGGATGAACATTTAGGTCATTTTCGTCCTCCCTAAGCTTATTCTTGTCCAATTAGGGTTTTTAACCAATCTTGTGCATCCAATAGGTGTGTTTGTGTCATTGGATGAACATTTAGGTCATTTTCGTCCTCCCTAGGCTTATTCTTGTCCAATTAGGGTTTTTAACCAATCTTGTGCATCCAATAGGTGTGTTTGTGTTATTGGATGAACATTTAGGTCATTTTCGTCCTCCTAGGCTTATTCTTGTCCAATTAGGGTTTTTAACCAATCTTGTGCATCCAATAGGTGTGTTTGTGTTAATTGATGAACATTTAGGTCATTTCGTCCTCCCTAGGCTTATTCTTGTCAATTAGGGTTTTTAACCAATCTTGTGCATCCAATAAGTGTGTTTGTGTCATTGTGATGAACATTTAGGTCATTTTCGTCCTCCCTATGCTTATTCTTGTCCAATTAGGGTTTTTAAACAATCTTGTGCATCCAATAGGTGTGTTTGTGTCATTGGATGAACATTTAGGTCATTTTCGTCCTCCCTAGGCTTATTCTAGTCCAATTAGGGTTTTTAACCAATCTTGTGCATCCAATAAGTGTGTTTGTGTCATGGATGAACATTTAGGTCATTTTCGTCCTCCCTAGGCTTATTCTTGTCCAATTAGGGTTTTTTAACCAATTTGTGCATCCAATAGGTTCATTTGTGTCATTGGATGAACATTTAGGTCATTTTCGTCCTCCCTAGGCTTATTCTTGTCCAATTAGGGTTTTTAACCAATCTTGTGCATCCAATAGGTGTGTTTGTGTCATTGGATGAACATTTAGGTCATTTTCGTCCTCCCTAGGCTTATTCTTGTCCAATTAGGGTTTTTAACCAATCTTGTGCATCCAATAGGTGTGTTTGTGTCATTGGATGAACATTTAGGTCATTTTCGTCCTCCCTAGGCTTATTCTTGTCCAATTAGGGTTTTTAACCAATCTTGTGCATCCAATAGGTGTGTTTGTGTATTGGATGAACATTTAGGTCATTTTCGTCCTCCCTAGGCTTATTCTTGTCCAATTAGGGTTTTTAACCAATCTTGTGCATCCAATAAGTTCATTTGTGTCATTGGATGAACATTTAGGTCATTTTCGTCCTCCTTAGACTTATTCTTGTCCAATTAGGTTTTTAACCAATCTTGTGCATCCAATAGGTGTGTTTTGTGTCATTGGATGAACATTTAGGTCATTTTCGTCCTCCCTAGGCTTATTCTTGTCCAATTAGGTTTTTAACCAATCTTGTGCATCCAATAGGTGTGTTTGTGTCATTGGATGAACATTTAGGTCATTTTCGTCCTCCTTAGGCTTATTTCTTGTCCAATTAGGGTTTTTAACCAATCTTGTGCATCCAATAGGTGTCATTTGTGTCATTGGATGAACATTTAGGTCATTTTCGTCATCCCTAGGCTTATTCTTGTCCAATTAGGGTTTTTAACCAATCTTTGTGCATCCAATAAGTTCATTTGTGTCATTGGATGAACATTTAGGTCATTTTCGTCCTCCCTAGGCTTATTCTTGTCCAATTAGGGTTTTTAACCAATCTTGTGCATCCAATAAGTTCATTTGTGTCATTGGATGAACATTTAGGTCATTTTCGTCCTCCCTAGGCTTATTCTTGTCCAATTAGGGTTTTTAACCAATCTTGTGCATCCAATAGGTGTGTTTGTGTCATTGGATGAACATTTAGTCATTTTCGTCCTCCCTAGGCTTATTCTTGTCCAATAAGGGTTTTTAACCAATCTTGTGCATCCAAATTTTGTCCATGAACATTTAGGGTTTTTAACAATCTTGTGTATCCAATAAGTTCATCAATAGTTCATTTGTGTCATTGGATGAACATTTAGGTCATTTTCGTCCTCCATAAGCTTATTCTTGTCCAATTAGGGTTTTTAACCAATCTTGTGCATCCAATAAGTGTGTTTGTGTGTCATTGGATGAACATTTAGGTCATTTTCGTCTCCCTAGGCTTATTCTTGTCCAATTAAGGGTTTTTAACCAATCTTGTGCATCCAATAGGTGTGTTTTTGTGTCATTGATGAACATTTAGGTCATTTTCGTCCTCCCTAGGCTTATTCTTGTCAATTAGGGTTTTTAACCAATCTTGTGCATCCAATAAGTGTGTTTGTGTCATTGATGAACATTTAGGTCATTTTCGTCCTACCTAGGCTTATTCTTGTCCAATTAGGGTTTTTAACCAATCTTGTGCATCCAATAGGTGTGTTTTGTGTCATTGGATGAACATTTAGGTCATTTTCGTCCTCCCTGTGCTTATTCTTGTCCAATTAGGGTTTTTAACCAATCTTGTGCATCCAATAAGGTTGTGTTTGTGTCATTGGATGAACATTTAGGTCATTTTCGTCCTCCTAGGCTTATTCTTGTCCAATTAGGGTTTTTAACCAATCTTGTGCATCCAATAGGTGTGTTTGTGTCATTGGATGAACATTTAGGTCATTTTCGTCCTCCCTAGGCTTATTCTAGTCCAATTAGGGTTTTTAACCAATCTTGTGCATCCAATACGTGTGTTTGTGTCATTGGATGAACATTTAGGTCATTTTCGTCCTCCTTAGGCTTATTCTTGTCCAATTAGGGTTTTTAACCAATCTTGTGCATCCAATAGGTGTGTTTGTGTCATTGGATGAACATTTAGGTCATTTTCGTCCTCCCTAGGTTTATTCTTGTCCAATTAGGGTTTTTAACCAATCTTGTGCATCCAATAAGTTCATTTGTGTCATTGGATGAACATTTAGGTCATTTTCGTCCTCCCTAGGCTTATTCTTGTTCAATTAGAGTTTTTAACCAATCTTGTGCATCAAATAGGTGTGTTTGTGTCATTGGATGAACATTTAACCTCATTTTCGTCCTCTCTAGCCTTATTCTTGTCCAATTAGTGTTTTTAACCAATCTTGTTGATCCAATAGTTATGTTTGTGTCATTCAATGAACATTTAGGTCATTTTCGTCCTCCCTAGGCTTTATTCTTGTCCAATTAGGGTTTTTAACCAATCTTGTGCATCCAATAGTGTGTTTGTGTCATTGGATGAACATTTAGGTCATTTTCGTCCTCCCTAGGCTTATTCTTGTCCAATTAGGGTTTTTAACCAATCTTGTGCATCCAATAAGTTCATTTGTGTCATTGGATGAACATTTAGGTCATTTTCGTCCTCCCTAGGCTTATTCTTGTCCAATTAGGGTTTTTAACCAATCTTGTGCATCCAATAGGTGTCATTTTTGTGTCATTGATGAACATTTAGGTCATTTTCGTCCTCCCTAGGCTTATTCTTGTCCAATAGGGTTTTTAACCAATCTTGTGCATCCAATAGAGTGTGTTTGTGTCATTGATGAACATTTAGGTCATTTTCGTCCACCCTAGGCTTATTCTTGTCCAATTAGGGTTTTTAACCAATCTTGTGCATCCAATAGGTGTGTTTGTGTCATTGGATGAACATTTAAGTCATTTTCATCCTCCTTAGGCTTATTCTTGTCAAATTAGGGTTTTTAACCAATGTTGTGCATCCAATAGGTGTGTTTGTGTCATTGGATGAACATTTAGGTCATTTTCGTCCTCCCTAGCTTATTCTTGTCCAATTAGGGGTTTTTAACCAATCTTGTGCATCCAATAAGTTCATTTGTGTCATTGGATGAACATTTAGGTCATTTTCGTCCTCCCTAGGCTTATTCTTGTCCAATTAGGGTTTTTAACCAATCTTGTGCATCCAATAGGTGTGTTTGTGTATTGGATGAACATTTAGGTCATTTTTCGTCCTCCATAGGCTTATTCTTGTCCAATTAGGGTTTTTAACCAACCTTGTGCATCCAATAGGTGTGTCTGTGTTAATTGGATGAACATTTAGGTAATTTTCGTCCTCCCTAGGCTTATCTTGTAAAATTAGGGTTTTTAACGAATCTTGTGCATCCAATAAGAACGTTTGTGTCATGTGATGAACATTTAGGTCATTTTCGTCCTCCCTAGGCTTATTCTTGTCCAATTAGGTTTTTAACCAATCTTGTGCATCCAATAGGTGTGTTTGTGTCATTGGATGAACATTTAGGTCATTTTCGTCTCCCTAGGCTTATTCCTGTCCAATTAGGGTTTTTAACCAATCTTGTGCATCCAATAGGTGTGTTTGTGTCATTTGGATGAACATTTAGGTCATTTTCGTCCTCCCTATGCTTATTCTTGTGCAATTAGGGTTTTTAACCAATCTTGTGCGTCCAATAGGTGTGTTTGTTTTATTCGATGAACATTTAGGTCATTTTCGTCCTCCTTAAGCTTATTCTTGTCCAATTAGGGTTTTTAACCAATTTTATGTATCCAATAGGTGTGTTTGTGTCATTGGATGAACATTTAGGTCATTTTCGTCCTCCCTATGCTTAGTCTTGTCCAATTTGGGTTTTTAAACAAACTTATGCATCCAACAGGTGTGTTGTGTCATTGGATGATCATTTAGGTCATTTTCGTCCTCCCTATGGTTATTCTAGTCCAATTAGGGTTTTTAACAAATCTTGTGCATCCAATACGTGTGTTTGTGTCATTGGATGAACATTTAGGTCATTTTCATCCTCCTTAGGCTTATTCTTGTCAAATTAGGGTTTTTAACCAATGTTGTGCATCCAATTGGTGTGTTTGTGATATTGAGTGAACATTTAGGTCATTTTCGTCCTCCCTAGGTTTATTCTTGTCCAATTAAGGTTTTTAACCAGTCTTGTGCATCCAATAAGTTCATTTGTGTCATTTGGATGAACATTTAGGTCATTTTCTCCTTCCTAGGCTTATTCTTGTTCAATTAGAGTTTTTAACCAATCTTGTGCATCAAATAGGTGTGTTTGTGTCATTGGATGAAAATTTAGCTCATGTTCATCCTCTCTAGCCTTATTCTTGTCCAATTAGAGTTTTTTAACCAATCTTGTTGATCCAATAGTTGTGTTTGTGTCATCCGATGAACATTTAGGTCATTTTCGTCCTCCCTATGGTTATTCTAGTCCAATTAGGATGTTTAACAAATCTTGTGGATCCAATAGTTGTGTTTGTGTCATTTGATGAACATTTAGGTCATTTTCGTCCTCGCTAGGCTTATTCTTGTCCAATTAGTGTTTTTTAACCAATCTTGTGCATCCAATAAGTTCATTTGTGTCATTAGATGAACATTTAGGTCATTTTCGTCCTCCCTAGGCTTATTCTTGTCCAATTAAGGTTTTTAACCAATCTTGTGCATCCAATAGGTGTGTTTGTGCCATTGGATGAACATTTAGGTAATTTTCGTCCTCCATTGGCTGATTCTTGTCCAATTAGGGTATTTAACCAATGTTGTGCATCCAATACGTGTGTTTGTGTCATTGGATGAATATTTAGGTCATTTTCGTCCACCGTAGGCTTATTCTTGTCCAATTAGGGTTTTTAACCAATCTTGTGCATCCAATAGGTGTGTTTGTCATTGGATGAACATTTAGGTCATTTTCGTCCTCCCTAGGGTTATTATTGTCCAATTAGGGTTTTTAACCAATCTTGTGCTTCCAATAGGTGTGTTTGTGTCGTTGGATGAACATTTAGGTCATTTTCGTCCACCCTAGGCTTATTTGTTGCGGCCTAAAATTTCGAGTTTTTCTCGAATTCAATGGAGTCGCCACCAAAATTTATTTTAAAATAGGGAAAATATTGGAAAACCCTTAAAAATTATAAAATGGTCTTTTAAACCAGATTTTGAATTCGAGTGTCGATTATGCGTAGGGAAGGTATTAGCACCCTACGACATCCGCTAAAAAACGGTTACCTATAATTAATTGTGCAAAATTATATCAACTTAACTATATTTATTTCTCTTTATTATTAAATATGGATATAAAAGTATTTTTTATAAATATGATTTTCTTGAGATAAAAGCGTGTTTAAAAGAGTAAAAAAAAAAGTTTTTATTATTGTGCTTGACAAGAGTATGATCTTGCTCCTACGTATCTCCCGGTGCGATGGAGAAATCAAAGCTACGTAGTTCTTGGTAGAAAATGTGGATGTGTTGATTGCTTTTAAATAAATTGTATTTTGTTATTTAAAAAAAAGTTACATTTGACGAACATAAAAAAAAGCTTGCTTGATTTGAATAAATATTTTAAAATATGAGTTTTAAGACATTCGAGTTGTACAACTCGTGTCTCAAAACTGAAGGAGTAAAAAAAAAAGATGTCACATCTAATTTTAATCCTCTTAAGAATATTTTTTTTTATTTTTAAATTGAGTTTTAAAACCAACAAAATGTTTAACTTGTGTCTTAACAAGTCCAAGATTAAAATAAACACATCTAATTAATTAAATTTTAAAAACAAGTTGATTTTAGATCTATTTATTTATAAAAATAAATTTTAGAGCTATTAAAATATATAATTAGTATTATGTAAATCCGGGATTAAAAAAAAATGTTATTTTTAGTTAACTTTTTAATAATTTTTAATTTTTAATTTGTTTATAATTTTTAGTTTATAAATTTATTTGTGAAGATGAGATTTAGAACCACCAAATTGTCACAACTTGTGTTCTAATAACTCAAAGATTAAAAAGATGTTTGATTTGGATAATTATCTTAAAATATGAGTTTTAAGACGATCGAGTTGTACAACTCGTGTCTCAAAACTCAAAGAGTAAAAAACAAGATGTCACATCTAATTTAATACTCTTAAAAAATTTATTATTTAATACTAAATTTCAAAGTAAAAAAAAAATACAACTTATATTAATGTCTCAAAAAAAAGTCATATCTAAATAAAAAAATAAAAAGAGATAAAAAATATAATAATTATTTTTATATTAGAAATTGATGAAATATTCAAGCATATATATTTTTAAAATAAAAGGCAATGATCAAACTAAAAAAAAGAAGTTGGACCTAAAAAACGTAAATGGGCTGCAAATAACCATGGCCCAATATCTTCAGAAATGTGATTTGTAAAACAAACCCTAATTTGAAAAAAAGACATGGGCAAAAACCAAGATGACCGGCGGCTAGGGTAATGGAGGTTTGGAGATCAAAAAGTTTCAAAAGAGAAAAACAGAGCCATGTTTCCGCACAAACTTCATCATCGAGACCGTGAATAAGAACGGCGTTGGAATGAGGCCGCTGGATCAGGTCGTCGAGGAAGAAGGGGAGTCAGAGTGCGAACGGAGTGACCAGGAAACACGGTCGGCATTCCAGCGACGACAACGGCGTTCAAGGTTTGAGCTTTTAATCCTATTATCTATAACATTTTTTATACTCAGATCAATAATAATAAATAATTTCCATCTTTTATTCATAACTCATACTCAACAGATTACATTTAGATTATGATTAGAAAATGAAAAATGAAAAACGAAAATACCTTAATCCTTCTGTTTGTTCCTCTGTTTCTGTATGTTTGAATAGTGACAAAATTCAATCTCTGCTTTAGTGTATTTTTTTTTTTACAAATTTCTCTCCCAAAAAGAAAAAAACTCTCTGTTTCCAAATTTCGAATTCTCTTCCTCTTCTAGTTTCAAAATTTCAAACTTTATTTATAGACTAAAAGTATTAAAGTAGTGAAACATTGTGTTTATTAGATAAATTTTATGATCAGTAGATAAAATCAGGTTCTGGACTTTATGTGGGTTTGTTTGCAAAATTCAGATTTTGAGCATAGAAATAATAAAAGAAGGTTATACAAGTAATGCCTTTATTAGTATGTCTGATATAAGATAAACCAATTAACTGGTTTCTAACATGTTTGTACTTAGTATGCTGTGAATGAACATAATATAAAGCAAAGTTGTAACAGGATACTGAGAATGCAAATAATATAAAGAGGGTTTGCAACAGCTCTGGCACAAAACTCAAGCAGTTAAAAGGATGTACAATGGAAGATGAAGGTGAAGACTTGATGTGTTGAGTGTTGGCAGGACAATGTGTGTAATGGATTGGTGTATTGGGTAGTGTTGCCATGCCAAATAAGAAAACACTTTGAATTGTTTTTATAATTTTTTTTTTATTTTATTTAAATATGTATATTTTTTATGATAAAAATATATTATTATTATTATTATTATTATTATTATTATTATTATTATTATTATTATTATTATTATTATTATTATTATTATTATTAAAATAACTTTAAATTATTTTATAGGACAAAATTGAGGTACTACAGCTGCCCCTATTTAATTATCTTTTACGTGGTAAAATAATAATTAAATATAAAGACCTAAATTTTGTACAAAGTAATTTCGAATGTAGGAGAAAATAAAAAATAATTTGAATTGTAAAAAAATTGATGATTTAAAAAACGAAAGCATATAAAAGAAGTTGGTGATTGACAAAAATAAATAAAAAATTAAAAAATGATCGTCTTTGGACTGTTTACCAATGCGTTGATCGACATGAATAAAGTGATGATCGTCTTCGAATTGATTACCCGATGCGTAGATCGACATAAAATAAAGTGATGATCGTTTTCGGATTGATTACCCGATGCGTAGATCGACATAAAATAATGTGATGATCGTCTTTCGGATTGATTACCCGATGCGTAGATCGACATAAAATAAAGTGATGATTGTCTTCGGATTGATTACCGATGCGTAGATCGACATAAAATAAAGTGATGATCGTTTTTGGATTGATTACCCGATGCATAGATCGACATAAAATAAAGTGATGATCGTCTTCGGATTGATTACCCGATGCGTAGATCAACATAAAATAAAGTGATGATCATCTTCGGATTGATTACCCGATGCGTAGATCGACATAAAATAAAAGTGATGATCGTCTTCGGATTGATTACCGATGCGTAGATCGACATAAAATAAAGTGATGATCATCTTCGGATTGATTACCGATGCGTAGATCGACATAAAATAAAGTGATGATCTTCTTCGGATTGATTACCCGATGCGTAGATCGATGTAGATAAAATGATCGTCTTCGGATTGATTACCGATGCGTTGATCGATAAAATGATCGTCTTCGGATTGCTTACCGATGCGTTGATCGATATAGATAAAATGATCGTCTTCGGATTGATTACCGATGCGTTGATCGGCGTAAATAAAATGACAAACAAGTTTTAAAAGGTAAATAAAATGAGATAAATTTGTTTTTAAAGGAAACATTTCTAAGTTTTCATTGGTGGCATCTAATTTTTTGGAATGTGGGTATATGGTAATTGCAATGCAAACATATAATGAATAATGTGATACAAAAGTTGTTGAACATAAATAAAAAATATGCACATAAGATATGCATGATTAATTCATCATGCATGACATAAGGAGGTTGTTGAGTATATGTAAAATATGAGTAAAGACGCATAGATGATGTGTGACTATTTAAAAAAATGTAAGATGCATGCAATTAAAATAAATTCTCTTTATTTTTATTTTTTTTGGTTCCCCGATCCTTATGTGATTTCATACAAGATTCCACGAATCAATGAAGATAACAATCGTTCTTTGCATAATGATTCTAATATATCTTGTGTAACCACATTTTTTCGTCTTTTGAGGCCAATCAAATTTGCATTGTTTAAAATGCTTACCCTTCATTTTTCTTATACACCCAATATCTCGCGTTTCGGTGTATATATTTTCAAGTGTCAAAATATTTAAGATATTTTTATTTTATTTTATATTTTCATATATTTCAAATTCCCATATTTATTATCATAAAATAACATTTTTTTTTTAAACATTAGAACAAAACAACAATGAGACTAAATTTGTTTAGAAAGAGTGTAGGACACAACATCGAACAATGATATTGAAAAATGTACATTCATTGCAATAAAACAAATGAGATGGGGGTTACAATGTGGTGAGTGTGTTTAGCTTTAGTTGGAGAGACAACAAACGCTAGTCATTCTTGTAATTTAGAACTTCTAAAAATAATAACTGCCCTAACTTGAAATGCTTGATTCTTTTGTTATCCCTAACTTTTGCATGGACCGCTTTTCCAAGTTTTTAATCCATTTGGATGCTCTAATTTTTGCCTAGGTCGCCTTTTCAGGTTTTCAACCTAGCGAGCCGAATTTTCTATTTTTTTAAGCATAATATTTCTTGACTGCATCTGAGTTTACTGGAAGTGAAAGCTCATCTCCATCCATTTCTGCGAGTATTAGAGCTCCCCCAGAGAAAGCTTTTTTCACAACATAGGGTCCTTCGTAGTTCGGAGTCCACTTTCCCTGATAATCCTTTTTTATGGGCAATATTTTCTTTAACACTAAATCTCCTTCTCGAAACTCTCGAGGACGGACTTTTTTCTCGTAGGCTTTTTTGAGTCTTTTCTGATAAAGCTGACCATGACACAAAGCTATCATTCTTTTTTCTTCTATGAGATTCAATTGGTCATATCGTGATTGAACCCACTCTGCCTCTTCTAGTTTTGTTTCCATCAGGACTTTGATCGAGGGAATTTCAACTTCGATGGGAAGTACCGCTTCCATTCCATACACCAATGAGAAAGGAGTTGCCCCTGTTGAGGTACGAACAGAGGTTATATAGCCATGTAATGCAAGGGAAGCATTTCATGCCAATCCTTATATGTCTCCACCATCTTCTGTATGATCTTCTTGATATTCTTATTTGCTGTTTCTACAGCCCCATTCATTTTCGGACGATATGGAGAAGAATTATGGTGCTGAATTTTGAAACTATCACACAACTCTTTCATCATTTTGTTATTCAGATTAGTTGCATTATCAGTGATTATCTTATTTGGAAATCCATATCGACAAATCAGTCCTCTTTTGATGAATCTGACAACCACACTTCTCGTCACATTGGCATAAGAAGCGGCTTCAACCTATTTTGTGAAATAATCGATAGCTACTAGGATAAACCGATGTCCATTTGAAGCTTTAGGCTCGATGAGTCCAATAACATCCATTCCCCACATTGAAAATGGCCAAGGTGATGTTAAAACATTCAAAGATGTGGGTGGTACATGTATTTTATCAGCATAGATTTGACATTTATGACATTTCTTTACGTGACTAAAGCAGTCGGATTCCATGGTCAACCAATAGTAGCCAACCCTTAAGATTTTTCTTGCCATTGTGTGCCCATTTGCATGAGTTCCGAAAGAACCTTCGTGAACCTCTTGGATAATTTTCTCTGCTTCTGCTTTATCCACACATCTGAGAAGAACCATATCATGATTTCTCTTATAAAGCACATCGCCATTTAAGAAGAAATTCATTGACAATCTCCTTAAAACCCTTTTGTCGTTCTCTGAAATACCCAATGGATATTCCTTATTCTTAACATATGATTTGATGTCATAAAACCAAGGCTTCCCATCCAACTCTTCTTCTATTGATAAGCAATATGCAGGTTTATCTCTTTGTTGAATCTTTATGACCGGCACATCTTGATTAGTGGTTATTTTGAACATTGACGACAAAGTGGCCAAGACGTCAGCTAACTGGTTTTCTTCTCGAGGGATATGGTAAAAAGTAATCTTCTCAAAGTGTTCTGTCAATTCTTTGATATGGGTGTGATACAGAATCAATTTAGAATCTCGCGTTTCCCACTCTCCTTTCGTCTGATGGATGACCAACAATGAGTCTCCATATACCTCAAGAAATTTTACATTTGATTCAATAGCTACTTTAATTCCCATAACACATGCTTCATATTCTGCAATATTGTTTGTACAATCAAAACACAACCTAGCCGTAAATGGAGTGAACTGGTTCTCTAGAGAAATCAAAATGGCTCCAATTCCATGCCTTAGCACATTAGAAGCACCATCAAACACCAACCTCTATTTTTCTTTATCAGATGATTCAATCTCTTCAACTAAAGTCATTATGTCTTCATCGGGGAATTCACACTGCATTGATTGACAATCTTCTACCGGTTGTTGGGCTAAGTACTCTGCTAGTGTGCTTCCTTTGATAGATTTTTGTGTAACATATACCAAATCGTATTCTGATAGCAACATCTGCCAACGGGCGATCCTTCCAGTAAGAGCAGGTTTCTCAAAGATGTACTTAATTGGGTCCATTTTAGACACCAACCAAGTTGTATGACATAACATGTATTGCCTCAACCGACGAGCAGCCCATACCAATGCGCAACATGTTTGTTCAAGTAGTGAATATCTTGTTTCACAATTGGTGAACTTTTTGCTCAAATAATAAATAGCATGTTCTTTCCTACCAGATTCATCATGCTGCCCAGTACGCAGCCCATTGACTCGTCAAGTACTGTTAAGTACATAATAAGTGGTTTCCCAGGAACAGGAGGCACTAGGATGGGAGGTTTTGATAAGTACTGCTTAATCTTTTCGAAAGCTTTTTGACAATTCTCATTCCATTCAACCTTTTGGTCTTTGCGCAACAATTTGAAAATCGGTTCACATGTAGCGGTGAGATGCAATATAAACCTTGCAATGTAATTCGATCTACTCAAAAAGCCACGAACTTCCTTTTTCGTGCGTGGAGCTGGCATTTCTTGTATTGCTCTTACTTTATCTGGGTCCACTTCTATCCCTTTTTGACTAACGATAAACCCAAGTAACTTGCCTGATCTTACACCAAATGTGCATTTAGTAGGGTTTAAACGAAGTTTGAACTTCCTTAGTCGCTCAAATAACTTTTGAAGGTTAATAACATGGTCTTCTTCGGTTCGAGATTTTGCGATCATATCATCTACGTAAACCTCTATTTCCTTATGCATCTTGTCATGAAGCAAGGTTACCATTTCTCTTTGATAGGTTGCTCCAACATTCTTCAATCCAAACGGCATCACTTTATAGCAGAAAGTCCCCCATTGTGTGATGAATGTAGTTTTCTCCATATCTTTGGGAGCCATCTTGATTTGATTGTACCCTGAGAAACCATCCATGAAGGAGAAAAGAGAGTATTGAGCAGTGCTATCCACCAGGACATCAATATGAGGTAGAGAAAAATCGTCTTTAGGACTAGCTTTATTTAAATCCCGATAGTCAACACACATTCGAACCTTTCCATCCTTTTTTGGAACTAGTACAATATTAGCCACCCATTGAGGATATTTTGCTATTGCTAAGAAACCAGAATCAAATTGCTTCTTGACCTCTTCTCTAATTTTAAGTGACATATCAGGTCTCATCCTTCTCAACTTTTGTTTAATTGGAATGTATTTAGGCTTGAGTAGTAGCTTGTGTTCAACTATGTTAGTATCTAACCCGGGCATATCCTGATATGACCATTCAAAGACATCCACATAATCAATTAAAAGTTTAACCAACTTTTCTGGCTCACTTTCTTTCATAGACATACCAATTTTAACTTCTTTTTTTTATCATGCTCAGTCCCTAAATTGATCACCTCAACAGGTTCTTGATAAGGTTGGATTATCTTAGCTTCCTGTTCAATTAAGCTTTCTAGTTCTGGGGGAAGCTTACAATCATCTTCACAATCCTCATCATCCATGATTAATCAGACGTTCAAAATTACAAGAAATGGTTGTAGCGCTGCTATTTTCGACATATTATTTTCGACTCTACATTGTTTAAATTAAGAAGAAAAAGGAAAAAAAAGAAAAGAAAATATGAATAAAGATTTCCAAAAGAAAGAGAAAAGAGAAAAGAGAGAAAAAGCAAAACTAGTTGGAGAATTCAAAAATGCATTTATTGATAATAAGTACGGAATTGAAATACATATGCCCTAATCAGCTATCCTTATAGCCTTGGGCAGAGTAAAAGGAGTTAAAGATACATAATTACTACGAACACGAATTAACAAACACAGGAAACTCGATGATCTTCCAATTGTTGAGATTGGTGTTTGGAGGACAAGGGTACACTAGCTTGAGGGTATCATCATCACCATGATCCTCTTTCGCAACAGCCACCTGATCAGCATATATTATTCCGGCGCTTTGAAAATTTTGGCGAATGTCACAAATAGTAATCTTTTGTGAATTCAGTATCCAGTTTTCCCCACGAGTCACCTTGTTTTCTCTTTTTTCCTTCGCAGCCTTTTCTTCATCAGCTTGAGTAGGTACATATCCCAACCCGTACCTATTGTTCTTTTCTGGTATTTCTATCAACTTCCCCAAATTGAGAAAAACTCCTCCTTCTAACATGGATTTGGTAGACTTCAATGATGTGGTAGATAGTTTTGGTTCTTTTAAACGATATTCTTCACCCATGAAGACGACATTGACAATTTCTAATGCTTGAAAGGAAGTCTCTATGGCTTCCTCTGGGTTTTCAATGTAACTTGTAGAAGATAAATGACTTACTATCATATCTTCTTCCCCGGATATTATTACCAACTTATTGTTCACTATAAACTTTAGCTTTTGATGAAGGGTGGATGTCACTGCTCCAGCAGCATGAATCCATGGTCTCCCTAAAAGACAACTGTACGCCGGTTTAATATCCATTACTTGGAAAGTTATCTCAAAGATATGGGGTCCGATTTGAATTGGTTGGTCAATCTCACCAACAACGTGTCTTCTAGATCCATCAAATGCTTTCACCACCAAAGCATTAGGCTTCAAACAGGCTCCCTCAACAAATAGTTTTTACAGTGTTGATTTAGGCATGACATTTAATGATGAACCATTATCTACTAGCATTCGTGCAAGAATATGATTGTGACACTTCACAGAGATGTGCAGTGCTTTATTATGCTCTGTCCCTTCAGCTGGTAGTTCATCATCACTAAAACTCAGGCAACTACTAGCAGTGATGTTACCGACAACTCCATCAAACTGATCGACGGTGATATCGTGAGTAACATGTGCTTCGTTTAAAACTTTCATCAATGCCCTTCTATGTGCTTCAGAATTCAATAACAAGGAGAGAACTGATATCTTGGAAGTGGTTTGATTTAGCTGATCCACCACCTTATATTCACTTTGCTTGACAAACTTCAAAAACTTATAGCTTCTTCTTCAAACACCGTCTTTTTACCGATCGCTTGTCCTTTTATGGCATGATACATATCTTCATTTCCCTTTTCTCCGTTAACCTCCTTTTTCCTAAGTTGTTCAGGAGTGTATACTCGACCACTCTGAGTCATTCCACCAATCCCTGAGATGTTAGTGACATCAGTTCCTTTAGGTTCACAACCATCACTTGGTTGATGATCTGTCAAGTGGGATGTGACTTCGTATTTCCACGGGTACTGCCTTGGTATTTCCATAAGGAAACGGGATTGGTGTTTGGACAATTATTGCATTTGGCTTGCTATGAGTTGACTTAAGATTCTCTTTTTTGTAAAGAATTTCCAATGGTTTTGGGAAATATATATTATTTTCCACACACGACCCCATGGTGAACACATGACCATCTATTGCATAATGGTCTATCCCATCTTCAATGACATTCACAGAGGAATCCCCGTGGCCCGGCAAAGGATTGCTCCCTATGTTGAGATCGTCCTCCTTGAAGGTAAGCCATTTTGCATTAATAAATTCTTGCACTTTAAATTTTAGGGCTTGACAATCTTCAATGGAATGCCCAACGGCTCCTGCATGATATTCACATTTGGAATTTGGATTATACCATTTTGGAAATGGTGGTTCAAGAGGTTTCATTGGTCTTACGACTACCATTGAATTTTGAAGTAAATGGGGCAACAATTTGCTATACGTGACGGGAATTGGATCAAAACGAGTTATCTTTTTTTCTCGGTCGACAGGTGGTCTGTAGTGATTCGAGATTGGGTATTGATTTTGTGGGAAAAATGGGGTAGGTGGTGGTTGATAAAAAGGTGGTCTTGAAGGGTGATATTCAGGGTATGAAGCTTGTGTGGTTGCAGCCACATATGGTTAAGGGATGTAAGGAGGTTGTGGTATCGGGGGCTGGAAATTTGGGGGTCGATAAGAATTGATGGGTGGAAAATAGGAGACTATGGGGTTTACCATTACAGCGTTAGCGTCTCCTTCTTTCTTTTTTGTGAATGTCGTTTGGGGTCGTTTCACGCTAGTTGCTGCACATACGATCTTGCCACTCCTCATCCCACTTTCTATCCTTTCTCCTATCATGACAAGGTCAGAAAAGTTTAATGACATACTCCCAATCATCTTGTCATAAAAAGGCGACTGGAGAGTATCCATAAACATACCAACCATTTCTCTTTCAGATAATGGGGGTTCTACTTGTGAGGCCATTTCCCTCCACCGTTGTACGTATTCTTTGAAAGCTTCGTTGTCCTTTTTCAATAAATTTTTGCAATTGCATCCTATCAGGGGCCATGTCAACGTTGTACATGTATTGCTTCAAAAAGGCATCAGATAGGTCCTTCCATGAACGAATTTGATTTCGCTCAAGATGCATATACCAACTTAACGATGCCCCACTCAAACTGTCTTGGAAAAAGTGAATGAGAATTTTATCGTTATGAGCATGAGATGCCATTTTTTCTGCAATACATAGTTAGATGATTTTTAGGACATGTGTGTTGCCCTTGTATTTTTCAAACAGGAACCTTGAATTTGGGAGGAATAGTCACATCAGGAACCAAACACATATCGAAAGCTTCAAGGCCATAAACGTTATACCCCTCGATAGCTTTTATTCGCTCTTCCAAGACGTGGAATTTTTCCTTTGATTGTGTATCATCCCCAATGTGAGGTTGATGCCAATTTCCATTAGTATCGAAATGGGGTACTTGGGGTGCAATAAATGGAATATTTTCTGAGGGTTGAGTGTTTTGGGGTGGCATATAGCCCAGAGGAGATGGAATTTGTGATTGGTTTGGGTTTTGGGGGTTGACGACTAAAGGTGGAGTATAACCGGGTGGAAGACCATACATAGGAAATTGCATAGTTGTTGTATGAGGTTGCTGGGTAGTCGGGGTAAAGCCAGGTGGGTGAGAAGGAGTGGTTTGGTGTTCTTCATTTGCAGCCGGAGGATTCTCATTTGTATTCCCCTTCCTTGACAAAGCTTGTATAGCTTCTAAGATTTGATCAACCTTGTCCTTCAATTGGTTGACATCCATCCTCATCACCTCTTGATTTTGCTCAAGTTCTTCCATGATCTTCGAGTTTGCACGAGTCCGATAAGGGTGTCGGGGAAACAACTTTATTGATTTTTTCTGTGTTTTTTTAAAAATAAATTAATTAATTTTTTTTATGAGTATGCATTAAAATATGAATGAAGATGAAATCAATTAGTTAATTATGATAGTTGGATGTTGGGGAATCATAAGCCTTATGTAAATTTTTTTTAACAAGAACAAATTATCAGTGAAGAAAATATGGGGATCAGAAATCGAAATAGCAAATCCTTCATTGATATTATCAGGTTGCTTGAACTTTAAAAGTAAATTTTTTCTTTTTTTAGATCCCATTGTCCAGTTTAATAACACGTGACTAAGGTTTGTATGATTTCCCAAAAATCCTGAAATTTTATGCAAAATGCTATGATGTTTTATTTTCCTTAGAAAGAGAGAAAAAAAATGTCATGAGATATGAATGAAACTAATATATACATAAACTCTTGAAAATATGAGATAATTTTTTGGTTTTATGGATATTCTTACAATGAAAGGATCTATTGGCTTATGTAGTGAAATTCTCACAAGGGAGGCTCTATGGTTCTAAACACGGTTCCTAGAGCCAATAATCCTATCTTGGAATATTGTCAACAACAATAGGTAAACTATTTGGAGTGAAAATAACTTCAACATGATCAAACTCTAGGTGAGATCTTCATGCTAACCAAACAGGATGTACATCCAGAAGGCTACCACTACGCAATCTCGAATCTAAACTTAAGTTTTGTTTAAACCCGAGTATAAGGTTTCACTCATAAGTGTGTGTCTTAAAAAAAGTGTAGGTGTTGAATAAACATAATTCAATAAATTCATAATACTAACAAACATATATACATATACAAAATAAAAAGATAAATACATAACATAAAATAAAATAAAAAATAATCTACTAGCCTAAAAGAATATTATAATGTCAACTAATACTTATTAAGAAATAAAAACACACAAAGAAAATGAAAATGAAAATGAAAAACAAACAAATATAGATAAAAGTTAAAAAATTATGCACAATTAATTTTTAGGCTTGACTCTCAAATTTCCCCAGTGGAGTCGCCACAAAAATATTTAGGCTGTCGCGGCCTAAAATTTCGAGTTTTCCTCGAATGGAGTCGCCACCAAAATTTATTTTAAAATAGGGAAAATATTGGAAAACCCTTAAAAATTAAAAAATGGTCTTTGAAACCAGATTTTGAGTTCGAGAGTCGATTATGCGTAGGGAAGGTATTAGCACCCTACGACATCCGCTAAAAAACGGTTACCTATAATTAATTGTGCAAAATTATATCAACTTAACTATATTTATTTCTCTTTATTATTAAATATGGATATAAAAGTATTTTTTATAAATATGATTTTCTTGAGATAAAAGCGTGTTTAAAAGAGTAAAAAAAAAGTTTTTATTATTGTGCTTGACAAGAGTATGATCTTGCTCCTACGTATCTCCCGGTGCGATGGAGAAATCAAAGCTACGTAGTTCTTGGTAGAAAATGTGGATGTGTTGATTGCTTTTAAATAAATTGTATTTTGTTATTTAAAAAAAAGTTACATTTGACGAACTTAAAAAAAAGCTTGCTTGATTTGAATAAATATTTTAAAATAAGAGTTTTAAGACGGTCGAGTTGTACAACTCGTGTCTCAAAACTGAAGGAGTAAAAAAAAAAGATGTCACATCTAATTTTAATCCTCTTAAGAATATTTAAAACCAACAAGATTAAAAAAGTATTTTAATCCTCTTAAGAATATTTAATCCTCTTAACAACTCCAAGATTAAAATAAACACATCTAATTAATTAAATTTAAAAAAAAAGTTGATTTTAGATCTATTTATTTATAAAAATAAATTTTAGAGCTATTAAAATATATAATTTGTATTATGTAACTCCGGGATTAAAAAAAAGTTATTTTTAGTTAACTTTTAATAATTTTTTATTAATTTTTAATTTGTTTATAATTTTTAATTTATTAATTTATTTGTGAAGATGAGATTTAGAACCACCAAATTGTCACAACTTGTGTTCTAATAACTCAAAGATTAAAAAGATGTTTGATTTGGATAATTATCTTAAAATATGAGTTTTAAGACGATCGAGTTGTACAACTCGTGTCTCAAAACTCAAAGAGTAAAAAACAAGATGTCACATCTAATTTAATACTCTTAAAAAAATTTATTTTTTAATATTAAATTTCAAAGTAAAACAAAAATACAACTTATATTAATATCTCAAAAAAAAATATGTCATATCTAAATAAAAAAATAAAAAGAGATAAAAATATAATAATTATTTTTTATATTAGAAATTGATTAAATATTCAAGCATATATATTTTAAAATAAAAGGCAATGATCAAACTAAAAAAAAGAAGTTGGACCTAAAAAACGTAAATGGGCTGCAAATAACCATGGCCCAATATCTTCAGAAATCTGATTTGTAAAACAAACCCTAACTTGAAAAAAAGACATGGGCAAAAACCAAGATGAGTGCGGCTAGGGTAATGGAGGTTGGAGATCAAAAGTTTCAAAAGAGAAAAACAGAGCCATGTTTCCACGCGAACTTCATCATCGAGACCATGAATAAGAACGACGTTGGAATGAGGCCGCTGGATCAGGTCGTCGAGGAAGAAGGGGGAGTCAGAGTGCGAAAGGAGTGACCAGGAAACACGTTCGGCATTCCGGCGATGACAAAGACGTTCAAGGTTTGAGCTTTTTAATCCTATTATCTCTAACATTTTTTATACTCAGATCAATAATAATAAATAATTTCCATCTTTTATTTATAACTCAAACTCAACAGATTACATTTAGATTATGATTAGAAAATGAAAAATGAAAAACGAAAATACCTTAATCCTTCTGTTTGTTCCTCTGTTTCTGTATGTTTGAATAGTGACAAAATTCAATCTCTGCTTTAGTGTATTTTTTTTTACAAATTTTCTCTCCCAAAAAGAAAAAAAACTCTCTGTTTCCAAATTTCGAATTCTCTTCCTCTTCTAGTTTCAAAATTTCAAACTTTATTTATAGACTAAAAGTATTAAAGTAGTGAAACCTTGTGTTTATTAGATAAATTTTATGATCAGTAGATAAAATCAGGTTCTGGATTTTATGTGGGTTTGTTTGCAAAATTCAGATTTGAGCATAGAAATAATAAAAGAAGGTTTATACAAGTAATGCCTTTATTAGTATGTCTGATATAAGATAAACCAATTAACTGGTTTCTAACATGTTTGTACTTAGTATGTTGTGAATGAACATAATATAAAGCAAAGTTGTAACAGGATACTGAGAATGCAAATAATATAAAGGAGGTTTTGCAACAGCTCTGGCACAAAGTCAAGCCAGTTAAAAGGATGTACAATGGAAGATGAAGGTGAAGACTTGATGTTTGAGTGTTGGCAGGACAATGTGTGTAATGGATTGGTGTATTGGGTAGTGTTGCCATGCCAAATCAGAAACACTTTGAATTGTTTTTATAAAATTTTTTATTTTATTTTATACAAAATAAAGATGTTTAGATTTTTATGATAATTGTAAAATAAATATTATTATTATTATTAAAATAACTTTAAATTATTTTATAGGACAAAATTGAGGTACTACATTATTCTTGTCCAATTAGGGTTTTTAACCAATCTTGTGCATCCAATAGGTGTGTTTGTGTCATTAGATGAACATTTAGGTCATTTTCGTCCTCCCTAGGGTTATTCTTGTCCAATTAGGGTTTTTAACCAATCTTGGGCATCCAACAAGTGTGTTTGTGTCATTGGATGAACATTTAGATTATTTTCGTCCTATCTAGTCTTATACTTGTCCAATTAGGGTTTTTAACCAATCTTGTGCATCCAATAGGTGTGTTTGAATCATTGGATGAACATTTAGGTTATTTTCGTCCTCTCTAGCCTTATTCTTGTCCAATTAGGGTTTTTAACCAATCTTGTGCATCCAATAGGTGTGTTTGTGTCATTGGATGAACATTTAGGTCATTTTCGTCCTCCTTAGGCTTATTCTTCTCCAATTAGGGTTTTTAAACAAACTTATGCATCCAACAAGTGTGTTTGTGTCATTGGATGAACATTTTGGTCATTTTCGTCCTCCCTATGGTTATTCTAGTCCAATTAGAGTTTTTAACCAATCTTGTGCATCCAATAGGTGTGTTTGTTTCATTGGATGAACATTTAGGTCATTTTCATCCTCCTTAGGCTTATTCTTGTCCAATTAGGGTTTTTAACCAATGATGTGCATCCAATAGGTGTGTTTGTGTCATTGGATGAACATTTAGGCCATTTTCGTCCTCCCTAGGTTTATTTTAGTCAAATTAGGGTTTTTAACCAATGTTGTGCATCCAACAGGTGTGTTTATGTCATTGGATGAACATTTTTGTCATTTTCGTCATCCTTAGGCTTATTCTTGTCCAATTAGGGTTTTTAAAACAATCCGGTGCATCTAATATGTGTGTTTGTGTCACAGAATGAACATTTAGGTCATTTTCGTCCTCTCTAGGCTTTTTCTTGTCCAATTAGGGTTTTTAACCAATCTTGTGCATCCAATAGGTCTGTTTGTGTGATTGGATGAACATTTAGGTCATTTTCATCCTCCCTAGGCTTATTCTTGTCCAATTACGGTTTTTAAACAATCTTGTGCATCCAATAGGTGTATTTGTGTCATTGGATGAACATTTAGGTCATTTTCGTCCTCCCTATGCTTATTCTTGTCTAATTAGGGTTTTTAACCAATCTTGTGCATCCATTAGGTGTGTTTGTGTCATTGGATGAATATTTAGGTTATTTTCGTCCATCCTAGGCTTATTCTAGTCCAATTAGGGTTTTTAACCAATCTTGTGCATCCAATAGGTTTTTTTATTGATTGGATGAACATTTAGGTCACTTTCGTCCTCCCTAGGCTTATTCTTGTCCAATTAGGGTTTTTAACCAATCTTGTGCATCCAATAGGTGTGTTTGTGTCATTGGATGAATATTTAGGTCATTTTCGTCCACCCTAGGCTTATTCTTGTCCAATTAGGGTTTTCAACCAATCTTGTGCATCCAATAGGTGTGTTTGGGTCATTGGATGAACATTTAGGTCATTTTCGTCCTCCCTAGGCTTATTCTTGTCCAATTAGGGTTTTTAACCAATCTTGTGCATCCATTAGGTGTGTTTGTGTCATTGGATGAATATTTAGGTTATTTTCGTCCACCTAGGCTTATTCTAGTCCAATTAGGGTTTTTAACCAATCTTGTGCATCCAATAGGTTTTTTGTATGATTGGATGAACATTTAGGTCACTTTCGTCCTCCCTAGGCTTATTCTTGTCCAATTAGGGTTTTTAACCAATATTGTGCATCCAATAGGTGTGTTTGTGTCATTGGATGAATATTTAGGTCATTTTCGTCCTCCATAGGCTTATTCTTGTCCAATAAGGGTTTTTAACCAATCTTGTGCATCCAATAGGTGTATTTGTGTCATTGGATGAACATTTAGGTCATTTTCGTCCTCCCTATGCTTATTCTTGTCCAATTAGGGTTTTTATCCAATCTTGTGCATCCAAAAAGTTTATTTGTGTCATTGGATGAACATTTAAGTAATTTTCGTCCTCCATTGGCTGATTCTTGTTCAATTACGGTTTTTTAAACAATCTTGGGCATCCAATACGTGTATTTGTGTGACTGGATGAACATTTAGGTCATTTTCGTCTTCGCTAGGCTTATTCTTGTTCAATTAGGGTTTTTAACCAATATTGTGCGTCCAATAGGTGTGTTTGTGTCATTGAATGAATATTTAGGTCGTTTTCATCCTCCCTAGGCTTATTCTTGTCCAACTAGGGTTTTAAAACAATCTGGTGCATCTAATATGTTTGTTTGTGTCACTGGATGAACATTTAGGTCATTTTCGTCCTCCATAGGCTTATTCTTGTCCAATTAGGGTTTTTATCCAATCTTGTGCATCCAAAAAGTTCATTTGTGTCATTGGATGAACATTTAGGTAATTTTCATCCTCCATTGGCTGATTCTTGTCCAATTAGGGTTTTTAAACAATCTTAGGCATCCAATAGGTGTGTTTGTGTCATGGGATGAACATTTAGGTTATTTTCTTCCTCCCATGGCTTCTTCTTTTCGAATTTGGGTTTTTAACCAATCTTGTGCATCCAATAGGTGTGTTTGTGTCATTGGATGAATATTTAGGTTATTTTCGTCCACCCTAGGCTTATTTTTGTCCAATTAGGATTTTTTAACCAATCTTGTGCATCCAATAGGTGTGGTTTTTGTGTGATTTGATGAACATTTAGGTCATTTTTGTCCTCCCTATGGTTATTATAGTCCAATTAGGGTTTTTAAACAATCTTGGGCATCCAATAGGTGTTTTTGGGTCATTGGATGAACATTTAGGTCATTTTCGTCCTCCCTAGGCTTATTCTTGTCCAATTAGGGTTTGTAACCAATCTTGTGCATCCAATAGGTGTGTTTGTGTCAATGGATGAATATTTAGGTTATCTTCGTCCACCCTAGGCTTATTTTTGTCCAATTAGGGTTCTTAACCAATCTTGTGCATCGAATAGGTGTGTTTGTGTGATTGGATGAACATTTAGGTCATTTTCGTCCTTCCTTAGGCCACTTATTCTTGTCCAATTAGGGTTTTTAACCAATCTTGTGCATCCAATAGGTCTGTTTGTGTGATTGGATGAACATTTAGGTCATTTTCATCCTCCCTAGGCTTATTCTTGTCCAATTAGGGTTTTTAAACCAATCTTGTGCATCCAATAGGTGTGTTTGTGCCATTGGATGAACATTTAGGTAATTTTCGTTCACCATTGGCTGATTCTAGTCCAATTAGGGTTTTTAACAAATGTTGTGCACCCAATAGGTGTGTTTGTCTTATTGCATGAACATTTAGGTCATTTTCTTCCGCCCTAGGTTTATTCTTGTCCAATTAGGGTTTTTCACCAATCTTTTGCATCCAATAGGTGTGTTTGTGTCATTGGATGGACATTTAGGTCATTTTCGTCCTCCCTAAGCTTATTCTTGTCCAATTAGGGTTTTTAACCAAACTTGTGCATCCAATAGGTGTGTTTGTGTCATTGGATGAACATTTAGGTCATTTTCGTCCTCTCTAGCCTTATTCTTGTCCAATTAGGGTTTTTAACAAATCTTGTGCATCCAATAGGTGTGTTTTGTATCATTGGATGAACATTTAGGTCAATTTCGTCCTCCCTAGACTTATTCTTGTCCAATTAGGTTTTTAAACAAACTTCTGCATCCAACAGGTGTATTTGTGTCATTGGATGAATATTTAGGTCATTTTCGTCCACCCTATGGTTATTCTAGTCCAATTAGGATTTTAACAAATCTTGTGCATCCAATGGTGTGTTTGTTTCATTGGATTGATGATTTAGGTCATTTTCATCCTCCCTTAGGCTTATTCTTGTCCCATTAGGGTTTTTTAACTAATTTTGTGCATCCAATAAGTTAAAAACAATAATTGGACAAGAATAACCTAGGGAAGGACAAAAATGGGCCTAAATGTTCATGCAAAATCACAAAACACACCTATTGGATGCACAAATTGGTTGAAAACCCTAATTGTAAAAATAAGCCATGGGGGACGAAAATACCCTAAATATTCATCCAATTGACACAACAACCTATTGGATGCACAAGATTGGTTAAAACCCTATTGGACAAGAATAAGCTAGGAGGGACGAAAATGACCTAAATGTTTCATCCAATGACACAAACACACCTTTATCGGATGCCAAGATTGGTTAAAAACCCTAATTGGACAAGAATTAGCCATGGAGGAACGAAAATAACCTAAATGTTTCATCCAATGCACAAACACACCTATTGGATGCACAAGATTGGTTAAAAACCCTAATTGGAGACAAATAAGCCTAGGAGGACGAAAATGACCTAAATATTCATCCAATGACACAAACATACCTATGGATGCACAAGATTGTTAAAAACCCTAATTGGACAAGAATAAGCTAGGGAGGAGAAAATGACCTAAATGTTCATCCAATACACAAACACACCTATTGAAATGCACAGATTGTTAAAACCCTAATTGACATAGAATAAGCCTAAGAGGAGAAAATGACTAAATGTTCATCAATGACACAAACACACTATTGGATGCACATAGATTTGTTAAAAACCTAATTTGACAAGAATAAGCCTAGGGAGGACGAAAATGACCTAAATGTTCATCCAATGACAAAACACACCTAATTGATGCACAAGAATGGTTAAAACCCTATTGGACAGAATAGCCTAGGAGGACGAAAATGACGTAAATGTTCATCTAATGACACAAACAAACCTATTGGATGACAAGATTGGTTAAAAACCCTAATTGGACAAGAATAAACCTAGGGTAAAAATGACCTAAATATTCATCCAATGACAGAAAACACACTTATTGATGCACAAGATTGGTAAAACCTAATTGGACAAAGAATAGCCATGGAGGACGAAAAAATGTTAATCCAATGACACCAACAACACCTAATGGATGCCAAGATTGGGTTAAAAACCCTAATTGGACAGAAAAGGCTAGAGAGGACGAAAAGGACCTAAAATTCATCCAATGACACACCACACCTATTGGATGCACAAGATTGGTTAAAAACCGTAATTGGACAAGAATAAGCCTTGGAGTACGTAAATGAACCTAAATGTTGATCCAATGACACAAACGACACTCTATTGGA
>PGTU02009178.1:0-11686 GCA_002896215.2 Cicer echinospermum
AGAAAAATGCAAGACTAGATGTTCATATTGTAAAAAACTTGGACATCTGGAATTTGCTTGCTATTTTAGAAAAAGAGATGAAAAAATTGAAAGAAAAAGGTTTTTTAAAAAGGAGAATCATTCTGTCAAATCAGTGCCAAAAAAACAACAAAACGGAGAACATTCTCTAGGTTGGCTCCCAAACGGAGAAAGTTGCAAATCACAAGCTGTACGTTTTGAAAACTCTTTTAAACCAAAGCTTAAATCTTCTGAAACCTACACTGTTAAATCCATTTCAAAACCAACAACTAACAACAGAGCTGTTTTTAAAAACAAAGGAATGGTATACCATTTTAAAGAAAAAACTAACTCTCAAGGACCCAAAACAAAGTGGGCACCTAAGGCTGAAATAATATCACATGCAGGTTGGTTTTCCAAATACAAAGAGAAAGCCTTGGTTCTTGGACAGTGGTTGTTCAAGGCACATGACAGGAGATAAAAACTGTTTCATAACCTTCTTCAAGAAGGATGGTGGTTCGGTCACTTTTGGAAATGATGATGAAGCTCAAATTAAAGGTAATGGAACCATTGGTAAGACAAACTCTGCTCAAATAAATGATGTTCAATATGTGGAAGGTTTAAAACAAAATTTACTAAGCATAAGTCAGCTATGTGACAATGGATGCGAAGTCGTCTTTAAGCCAAAGGTATGTGAAATCAAGAAAGCTAAAATTGAAGAAATTCTATTTTCTGGAAAAAGAAAGAAAAATTTATATGTTTTATATCTTGAAGAATTACCTGATGAATCATGCTTTATATCAATCAATAAAGATAAAAGGATTTGGCATAAAAGGGCTGGACATATCAGTATGAAAACTATTTCAAAAATCTCCAAACTTGATCTTGTTAGAGGCTTACCAAAACTTAATTTTGAGAAAGATAAAATATGCGAAGCTTGTGCCAAAGGTAAGCAAGTCAAAAGTAGCTTTCATACAAAAGATTTTGTAACAACAAATAGAACTCTTGAACTACTTCACATAGATTTATTTGGGCCTGTCAAAACAACAAGTCTAGGAGGAATGAAATATGGTTTTGTTATTGTTGATGATTTCTCAAGATTTACATGAGTTCTGTTTTTAAAACAAAAAGATGATGCCTTTGAAGTATTCAAAACATTTTGTAAAAAAGTTCAAAATAAAAAAGACTCAAGCATCATCTCTGTAAGGAGTGATCATGGAGGAGAATTCATCAATGCTTCATTCAAAAACTTTTTAGATGAACTCGGTATATCTCACAATCTTTCATGTGCAAGAACTCCACAACAAAATGGAGTTGTTGAAAGAAAGAATAGAACACTACAAGAAATGGCAAGAACTATTTTAGAAGAATCAAATGTTGAAAGATACTTTTGGGCTGAAGCCATAAACACATCTTGCTATATCTTAAACCGTATATCTATCAGAAAAATCATCAACAAAACTCCATACGAAATCTGGAAAAACAGAAAACCAAACATCTCTTACTTTCATATCTTTGGGTGTTATTGTTACATTTTAAACAACAAAGATCTTATTGGAAAATTTGATGCAAAATCTGACAAAGCAATCTTTCTTGGATACTCAACTGAATCTAAAGGTTATAGAGTGTTCAATTTGAGAACTAACGTTGTTGAAATAAGTATGCATATATTGTTTGATGAGTTTGATGACTTAGACATAAGTAAAAAGGATGAGGAAGAAGAAACTCCAATTGAAACACAGCAGCAAAACAGTTTGCAGAAAACAGAGATTGATAAACAATCTACGTTTCATTCTCCACCAAAAAGCTGGAAAACAATTGAAGATCATCCTCAAACCCAGATCATTGGAGACACGACTGATGGAATCAGAACCAGAAAATCATTCAAGAATGATGAAGACAACATGGCAAGAAATGTTTCTTCTCTTTTTTTCAAAAAAATAAAACTCTCTTTTTTTTTTATGTGTTTTTTTTAGAGTTAATCTCAGATCCCCCCTATAAACAAAATGGGGATGTATTTATAGAGTTTTTTTTATTTGTTTAGTTGCCTTCTTTGCCTGCCTTGGTCCTTCTCTATCAATTTCTTGTTTGATGTTTTGATTTCTTTGCTCATCATCTGCATTTTTCTGCACCTTTGATGCCTTCATTATTTGTTCTGATTTGTTCATTGTTGAGCTTTTATTTGTCCTTTAGTTTCTTTTTTTTAAACTCAAAAATTTGTCTCTTTGTTAACTATAATGTGTACAAAGGCTGATTTATAAAAGTTATCTTTTTATTTCTCTATTTAGTTTAAAACAGGAACATATGTATCAATAAGCATGACTTGTGCATCAATGGCAGTCATCATCAACATAGCAGGGTTTGGCAGTGAACAAAGTCAACATAGCATGGCTTGATCTGATTTAATTTTTATTGTAATTTATTTTTGGCTTTATTCTTAGTTTGTAATTTGATTTGGTTTTAAAACTCTAATTAGATGAAATTGTAAATTTATGATGCATAATAAAATTATTTATTGTAATTATTTTTATTTCCTTTTTAAAATACATATTTGTTTTTTTGATTTATCTTTAACCAAAATGGACAAAAGTAGGGTACTACAGCTTGCCCATTTTAAATTAATTTACTTGATAAATATAAAATATGAGTAACAATGGTATCGTTTTCATGTTAATCAAGTAAAAGATAATAAATATAAGGACCTAAATTTGTCAATAACAAACACATGTATTAAAAGTGTATTTGACAATGTTTAAGTGAGAAGAATGCAAAAAAAATTAGATGTGCATAAAGATAATTGTCTTCAGACATACATGATGCGTAGACCGAGCAAACATAAAGGTGATCGTAAATGAGGGTGATCGTCTTCGGATTAGTTACTTGATGCGTAGATCGACATAAATGAAGGTGATCAGTCTTCGGATTGGTTGCTGATGCATAGATCTATAGAAATGAAAGTGATTGTCTTCGGATTGCTACGATGCGTGGATCTATAGAATGATGAAGATCGTCTTCGGGTTGGTTACCTATGCGTGGATCTATAGAAATTAAAATGATCGCTCTTCGGATTGTTGCGTAGATCTACTATTGCAGTGATGCTTCGTGGTTTATTGCATGGAATCTATAAGAAATGAAAGTGATCGTCTTAGGGTTAGTTACCGATGCGTAGATCTATAGAAATGAAAGTGATTCGTCTTCGGATTGGTTACCGATTGGCGGTAGATCCTCTAGAATTGAAACGTAGTGTTTCGGGATGTGAGTCCTACCGATGCGTGGATCTAATACGAAATGAAAGTGAATCGTCTTCGGGTGGTTACCGATGCGTGCGATTCTATAGAAATGAAAATGATCGTCTTCGGATTGTGGTTACGATGCGTAGATCTATAGAGAACTAAATGATCATCTTCGGATTGGTTACCGATGCGTAGATCTACAGAAATGAAAGTGATCGTCTTCGATTGGTTTACCGATGCGTAGATCTATAGAAACTAAAAATGATCGTCTTCGGATTGGTTACTGATGCGTAGATCTACAATAAATGAAAGTATCGTCTTCAGATTGTTTACCGATGCTGTAGATCGTATTGTCCAATCTTGAAGGTAGATAAAGAGGGATAAGTATATGATACTTGCAATTCAAGACTAATAAGGTATGAAATGATTCATGTAGCGTTGTGATGCATTGAGTATAGGTAAGTGTCAATGAAGATGCATGGACTATAAGTAATATGTGTCATGCATTATAGATAATTTTTGGTTCTTTTCTTTGATTCCCCGATCTTATGTTTTCTCCCGCCAAGACTTCAATGGATGAATAAGACAAATATTGTTTCCACATGATGACTCTTCGTATCTATCGAATGACCGTTTTTTTCGAGTGAAGCAGAAATCCATTGTTTAAAATGACTACCCTCCTTATTATTCTTCACACACTCATAATATCTTGAGAATCAAATGAGTTCCCGTGTATATTTCAGTGTCATCAAAATTTTAAAGTATTTTTTATATTTTCACATATTTCAAATTCTCAACATTTATTATTATAAAACAAATTTGAAACAATAGAACACTCATATAATGACTGGATTGGTATATAAGAGTGTAACGTATAAGATCGAATGACATATTGGAAATGTACATTCGTTTAAAAGCCAAACACATTGAGGCAGAGGGTACAATGTGGGGGATGAGTATGTTTAATTTAAGTTGGAGACATTAACAAACGCATAGTCATTCTTGTAATTTAGGAATCCTAATATCAGCTTCCAAGAATATTAATTGCCCAGTTTGAAGTGCTTGATTTTTTTTATCTATCCTTTGCATGGACTACTCTCCAAGTTTTCATCCATCGGGATGCTCTAATTTTGCCTAGGTCGCCTTTTCAGGTTCTCACCTAGCGAGCTCATCACCTTTTTTAAGCATAATATTTTTTGACTGCATCCTGAATTTACTGGAAGTGGAGGTCATCTCCATCCATTTCGCGAGTATTAAAAGCTCCTCCAGAAAAGTTTTTCTCACAACATATGGTCCCTTCGTAATTCGGGTCCACTTTCCACGAAATCCTTTTTATGGGCAATATTTTCTTTAACACCAGTCCCTCTTGAAACTCTCGAGGACGGACTTTTTTTCTCGTATGCCTTTCAGTCTTTTTTGATATAGCTTGGCCATGACAAGAGCTATCATTCTTTTTTTCTTCTATGAAATTTAAATTGTCAAATCGTGATTAACCCACTCCGCTCCTTCCAGTTTTGTTTCCATCAAGACTCTGATTGAGGGAATTTCAACTTCAATGGGAGTAGCGCCTTCCATTCATACACTAGTGAGAAAAGGAGTTCCTGGATTGAGGTACGAACAGAGGTTCTATAGCCATGGTTAATGCAAAGGGAAAGCATTTCATGCCAATCCTTACTATGTCTACCTCTTTGTTTAATCTTCTGATATTCTTATTTGCTGTTTCTACAAGCCCCATTCATTTTTGGACGATATGGCGAAGAATTATGATTGAATTTTGAAACTATCAACACGAACCCTTCATCATTTTTATTATTTCAGATTGGTCATGTCAGTGATTATCTTATTTGGTACAGCCATATCGCAAATCAATTCTCTTTTGATGAATTTAACAACCACACTTCTTGTCATATTGGCATAAGAAGCGGCTTCAACCCATTTGTGAAGTAATCAACAACTACCAAGATAAACGTGACCAATGGAAGCTTTTGGCTCAATGAGTCCAATAACATCCATCCCCACATTGAAACGGCCATGGTGATGTCTAAACATTCAAAGAGTGGGCGGTACATGTATTTTATCAGCATATATTTTGACATTTATGACATTCTTTACGTGACTAAAGCAATCAGATTCCATAGTCAACCAATAAGCCAGCCCCAAGATTTTTCTTGCCATTGTTGTTGTGTCCATTTGCATGAGTTCAAAAGAACCTTCATGAACCTCTTGAATAATTTTTCTCTGCTTCTGCTTGATCCACGCATCTGAGGAGAACCATATCATGATTTCTCTTGTAAGCACATCATCATTTAAGAGAAGTTCATTGAGAGGTCTCCTCAAAACCCTCTATGTCGTTTTTTGAAATACCTGATGGATATATCTCTATTCTATTAACATAGATTTGATATCATAAACCATGGCTTTGATATCAAGCTCTTTTTCTATCGATAAGCAATTATGCTGGCTTATCCTTTTAGTTGTAAATTTTTATGACCGGCACATCCTGACCGATCCATTATTTTAGAACATTTGATGATAAGTGGCCAAAGCATCAACCAGTTGGTTTTCTTCTTCGAGGAATATGGTGAAAAGTGATATGCTCGAAGATTTTCTACAATTCTTTGATATGTGTATGATACGGAATAATTGTGGAATCTCGAGTTTCCCACTCCTCTTTGTTTGATGGATTAATAGCAAGGATGGAGTCTCCATATTACTCAAGAACTTTTATCTTTGACTCAATGGCTCTTTATGCGCATAGACACATAGCTTCTATATTTCTGCAATATTGTTTGTGCAATTCTAAAACCACAATCTAGCCCGTAAAGTGGACGTGAACTGGTTCTCGCGGCAGAAATCAAATTGCCTCATTCCATGACCTAACGCATTAGAAGCATCCATCAAATCTACCAGCATACCATTTTTTCTTTATCAAGTGATTCATCTCTTCAAATAAAAGTCAATGACACTTCATCGGGGAGTTACACTGCATGGACTGATAATCTTCTACAGGTTGTTGGGCCAATACTCTGCTGCTAGGGTACTTCCTTTGATAGCTTTTTGTGTAAACGTATACAAATCGTATTCTGATAACAACATCTGCCAAACGACAATCCTTCACAGTAAGACCCAGGTTTTCTGCAAGATATACTTAATTGGGTCCATTTTAGGACACCAACCAAGTTGTAATGACATAACATGTTATTGCCTAACGACGAGCAGCCCATGCTAATGGCAACATGTTCGTTAAGCAGTGAATATCTTGTTTCACAGCTGGTGAACTTTTGCTCAAATAATAAATAGCATGTTTCTTTCTACCAGATTCATCATGCTGCCCAAATAACGCAGCCCATTGACTCGTCAAGTATCTGTTAAGTACATAATAAGAGGTTTTCCCAGGAACAGGAGGCACTAGGATGGGAGGTTTTGATAAGTACTGCTTAATCTTTTCGAAAGCTTTTTGACAATTCTCATTCCATTCAACCCTTTTGGTCTTCACGCAAACATTTTGGAAAATCGGTTCGCATGTAGCGGTGAGATGCGATATAAACCTCGCAATGTAATTCAATCTACCAAAATGCACGAACTTCTTTTTCCGTGCGTGGAGGCCAGCATTTCTTGTATTGCTCCTTACTTTATCTGGGTCACCTCTACCCCTTTTTTCGACTAACGATAAACGGCAAGTAACTTGCCTGATCTTACACCAATGTGCATTAGCAGGGTTTAAACGGAGTCTGAACTTCCTTAGTCGCTCAAATAACTTTTGAAGGTTAACAACATGGGTCTCTTACGGTTCGAGATTTGCGATATATCATCCCGTAAACCTCTATTCTTTATGCATCATGTCATGAAACAAGTTACCATATGCTACTTGATAGGTTGCCCTCAGCATTCTTCTCAATCAGAAGGATCACTTTATAGCAGAAAGTTCTCACTGTGTGATGAAAGTAGTTATCTCCATATCTTCGGGAGCCATCTTGATTTGATTGTACCCTGAGAAACCATCTATGAAGGAGAAAAGAGAGTATTGAGCAGTGCTATCCACTAGGACATCAATATGAGGTAGAGGAAAATCATCTTTAGGACTAGCTTTATTTAAATCCCGATAATCAACGCACATTCGAACCTTTCCATCTTTCTTTGGAACTGGTACAATATTAGCCACCCATTGAGGATATTTTGCTACTGCTAAGAAACCAGCATCAAATTGCTTCTTGACCTCTTCTCTAATTTTAAGTGACATATCAGGTTTCATCCTTCTCAACTTCTGTTTAATTGGAGTGTATTCAGGCTTGAGCGGTAGCTTGTGTTCAACTATGTTAGTATCTAACCCGGGCATATCCTGATATGACCATGCAAAAACATCCACATAATCAATTAAAAGTTTAACCAACTTTTCTCGCTCACTTTCTTTTATAGACATACCAATTTTAACTTCTTTTTTATCACGCTCAGTCCCTAAATTGATCACCTCAACAGGTTCTTGATAGGGTTGGATTATCTTAGCTTCATGTTCAATTAAGCTTTCTAATTCTGGGGGAAGCTCACAATCGTCTTCACAATCCTCATTAGCATGATTAATCAGACATTCAAAATTACAAGAAATGGTTCTTGTGCTGCTATTTTCAACATATTTATTTTCGACTCTGCATTGTTTAAATTAAGAAGAAAAAGGAAAAAAAGAAAATATGAATAAGGATTGCCAAAAGAAAGAGAAAAGAGAAAAGAGAAAAAACAAAACCAGTTGGAGAATTCAAAAATGCATTTATTGATAATAAGTACGGAATTGAAATACATATGCCCTAACTAGTTATCCTTATAGCCTTGGGCAGAGCAAAAGGAGTTAAAAATACATAATTACTTTGAACACGAATTAACAAACACGGGAAACTCGATGATCTTCCAATTGTTGAGATTTGTGTTTGGAGGACAAGGGCACACTAGCTTGAGGGTATCCTCATCAGCATGGTCCTCTTCCGCAACAGCCACCTGATCAGCATATATCATTCCAGCGCTTTGAAAAGTTTGATGAATGTCACAAATAGGGATCTTTTGTGAATTTGGTACCCGATTTTCCCAGTGAGCTAGCTTGCTTTCTTGTTTTTCTTTTACAGCATTCTCTTGATCAGCTTTGGTAGGTACATATCTCAACCCGTACTTATCCTTCTTTTTTGGTATTTCTATCAATTTCCAGAATTTAACAAAAGCTCCTCCTTCCGACATGGATTTTGTAAACTTCAATGATGTGGTAGATAGTTTTGGTTCTTTTAAATGAAGTCCTTCACCCATGAAGATAGCATTGGCGATTTCTAATGCTTGGAAAGAAGTCTCAATGGCTTCCTCTGCTTCTCCAATGTATCCCGTAGAAGATAGATGACTCACTATCATATCTTCTTCCCCAAATATTATCACCAGCTTATTGTTCACTATAAACTTTAGCTTTTGATGGAGAGTGGATGTTACTGCTCCAGCAGCGTGAATCCACGGTCTCCCTAAAAGACAACTGTACGCCGGTTTAATATCCATCACTTGGGAAGTTATCTCAAAGATATGGGGTCCGATTTGAATCGGCATGTCAATCTCACCAACAACCTATCTTCTAGATCCATCAAACGCTTTCACCACCAAAGCACTAGGCTTCAAACATGCTCCCTCAACAAATAGTTTTGATAGTGTTGATTTAGGCATGACATTTAACGATGAACCATTATCTACTAGCACTCGTGCAAGAATATGATCGTGACACCTCACAGAGATGTGTAGTGCTTTATTATGCTCTGTCCCTTCAGCTGGTAATTCATTATCGCTAAAACTTAGACAACTGCTAGAAGTGATGTTACCGACAACTCCATCAAACTGATCGACACTGATATCGTGAGTAACATGGGCTTCATTTAAAACTTTCATCAGTGCCCTGCTATGTGCTTCAGAATTCAATAACAAGGAGAGAACTGATATCTTGGAAGGAGTTTGATTTAGTTGATCGACCACCTTATATTCACTTTGCTTGACAAACTTCAAAAATTCATTAGCTTCTTCTTCAGACACCGTCTTTTTACTGATCTCTTGTCCTTTTATGGCATGATACATATCTTCTTTTCCTTTTTCTCCATGAACCTCCTTTTTCCTAAGTTGTTCAGGAGTGTATACTCGACCACTCCGAGTCATTCCACCAATCCCTGAGATGTTAGTGACATCAGTTCCTTTAGGTTCAAAACCATCACTTGGTAGATGATTGGCCAAATGGGATGTGATTTCGTATTTCCACGGTACCACCCTGGTATTTCCGTAAGGAAAAGGGGTTGGCGCTTGGACAATTATTGCATTTGGCCTGCTAGGAGTTGGCTTAATATTCTCCTTTTTGTAAAGAATTTCCAATGGTTTTGGGAAAGATATATTATTTCCCACACACGACTCCATGGTGAACACAAGACCATATGTTGCATATTGGTCTATCCCATCTTCAATAACATTGATAGAGGCATCCCTATGGCCCGACAAGGGATTACTCCCTATGTTGGGACTATCCTCTTTGAAGGTAAGCCACTTTTCATTAATCAATTCCTGCACTTTAGATTTTAAGGCTTGGCAATCTTCGATGGAATGCCCCACGGCTCCTGCATGGTATTCGCATTTAGCGTTTGGATTGTACCATTTTGGAAATGGTGGTTCAAGAGGTTTCATTGGTCTTGGGACTACCATTGAATTTTGAAGTAAGTGAGGCAACAATTGGCTGTACGTGACGGGAATTGGGTCAAAACGGGTTATCCTTTTTTGATTGACAGGTGGTCTGTAGTGATTTGAGATTGGACTTTGGTTCCATTGACCTTGTTGGGAAAATGCGGTAGGTGGTGGTTGATAAAAAGGTGGCCTTGAAGGGTGATATTGAGGGTATGAGGCTTGTGTGGTTGCGGCCACATATGGATAAAGAATGTAAGGAGTTTGTGGTATCGGGGGCTGGAAATGTGGGGGTCGATAAGAATTGATGGGTGGAAAATTGGAGACTTTTGGGTTTACCATTACAACGTTAGCGTCCCCTTCTTTCTTTTTTGTGAAGGTCGTCTGGGGTCTTTTTATGCCAGTTGTTGCACATATGATCTTTCCACTCCTCATCCCACTTTCTATCCTTTCTCCTATCATGACCAGATCAGAAAAGTTTGATGATATACTCCCAATCATCTTATCATAAAAAGGCGACTGAAGAGTATCCATAAACATACCAACCATTTCTCTTTCAGATAAGGGAGGTTCCACTTGTGATGCCATTTCCCTCCACCGCTGTGCATATTCTTTGAGAGATTCATTATCCTTTTTCGATGAATTTTGCAGTTGCATCCTATCAGGGGCCATGTCAATGTTGTACCTGTATTGTTTCAAAAAGGCATCGGCCAGGTCTTTCCATGAACGAATTCGATTTCGCTCGAGATGCATATACCAACTTAACGATGCCCCACTCAAACTGTCTTGGAAAAAGTGAATGAGCAGCTTGTCGTTATGAGCATGAGAAGCCATTTTTCTGCAATACATAGTTAGATGATTTTTAGGACATGTGTTGCCCTTGTATTTTTCAAAGTCAGGAACCTTGAATTTGGGAGGGATAGTCACATCAGGAACCAGACACATATCGAAAGCTTCAAGGCCATAAACATTATACCCCTCAATTGCTTTTATTCGCTCTTCCAGGACATGGAATTTTTCCTTTGATTGTGTATCATCCCCAATGTGAGGTTGATGCCAATTCCCGTTAGCATCAAAATGGAGCACTTGAGGTACACTATATGGAATATTTTCTGTGGGTATAGTGTTTTGGGGTGGCACATAGCCCAGATGAGGTGGGATTTGTGATTGGTTTAAGTTTTGGGGATTGACAGCTGAGTGGTTTTGGTTATTTTCTATGGGGTTGATGACTACAGGCGGAGTATAATCAGGCGGGAGACCATATATAGGAAATTGCATAGTTGTAGTGCGGATTTGTTGGTTAGTCGGGGTAAAACCCGGTGGATGAGAATGAGTAGTTTGGTGTTCTTCATTTACAATTGGAGGATCCCCATTTGTATTCTCCTTCCTTGCCAAAGCCTGTATAGCTTCCAAGATTCGATCGACCTTTTCCTTTAGTTGGTTGACATCCGCTCTTATCACCTCTTGGTTTTGCTCGAGTTCATCCATGATCTTGGAATTCGCGCGCGTTCGATAAGGGTGTCGGGGAATCAGCTTTATTGATTTTTGTCTGTTTTTTTTTTTATATTAAAATAAAAATTCTATGAGTATTAAAATATGAATGTGATGTGAATGAAATCAATTAGTGACTTATGATGGTTGGATATTGGGGAATCATACGCCTTAGGCAAGAACAAATTATTAGTGAAGAAAATATGAGGACTGGAAATCAAAATAGAAAATCCTTCATTGATAAGAAAAAGAGTACCTCATATTCAAATTAAAAACTACATTGACTATGG
>PGTU02009179.1:0-10350 GCA_002896215.2 Cicer echinospermum
TTCACTTCTAAGTAAATTGAAAAGCTAGTCCATTAGAATAATAATGGCAATCATAATAGTTGTGTGAATCTAATATGTCCCTGAAAATTTTGATAAACAAACAATACTTTAAAATCATCTAAATGACTCATTTTCAGCATCAGTAGATCAATATCTTTACTTTGTGTGGTGAAAAAAGCAAACAAATATATGAAAAGAAACGAAAAAAAATTTAAAGTCCAAGAAAAAGGCTAATAGTTTGTGCATGCATTATGCAAACAAGGTAAGACTGAAAAATTATACTTACTGCTTCAGTGCAGCCAAACAGAAGGCTAACCAATGATCTCCACTGGAGGAATGCTTCTAGCGACTGACCCATCTGCAATATTGCAAAATGTCATAGTGGATTTAACAAGAGTACACTAACAACTTTATAAAGAAACCGTGTTTTCTCCACCATACCAAAAAGGCAACAAACGCAAACTGCAGTTCTCCAAGGAGCAAGTCTTCAGAACCTCCATAATCTTTTGCCAGTAGAGTCTCTAGCAATTGTGTCTGAGAAGGCCAACATAAAACATTTGCACAAATCAGCAAAATTCAACAGGCTAAAACCATAAGGTAAGATTACTGATTTCAACACTTTTATCCTCTTACTGACTTTTTGGAACCAAATATTCAGGGCATGTTTGTTATAGCATTTTTTAATAAAAAAAATCACATTTTTTAAAAAAACAATCCCTTTTAGGAGATGATTATCTGCTTATTACAGTTTTAAAAAAAATTAAGAAACTGAAGGAAAAAAAATTAAAAAGTGCTTATAATGAGAAACTGTTTTGAATAAATTTTCATAAAAATTACTTTTTATAGATGATTTCGTAAAAAAAAGTGATTTTCATTATGATAAACGGACACAAAATAGATACTTTTTTTCCTTAAAAATCTCAAAAATAATTTCTAAATTACTATATGTCAAAATCACTTATTTTTTAATCCGGAATGAATGGACCCTCAATGTATGCCTACCTTGTCAAGATTCAAAGAGGTGAGTTCCTGTCCACTCATCCCCTTGCATTTTACAACACGTGGAATGGAGGTATAATAACATCCTTTTCTCAGAAACTTGCCTCCAGATTTTGCAGAACTACCAACCTTCAGCTGCTTGTCTAGTGCTTCCTCCATTGATGTTTTAGGAGTGTTTCTAAACATATCATTTTCACATTCAACACTGATTTCTCCTCCGATGGGCTCTGCTCATAAATTAACAATAATAAAATATTAATAAACAATTTAATACGAAGGACACCTCACTCAAGCAAATAGCATACCAAGCCGCTCGATGATGCTCCTTGTAATGAAATTAGATAATCGCTTCCAATCTTCAAAGTGGCTAAGATTGTAAGGCCCAAGTTGTCGGTCAAATTCCATATGTTTAACAGCCTGGCTATATCTTTCGTCCTAAAGGAAAAGCAGAGAAAATAAATAAATATATACCATAAATGGAAGACTAAAGGGCATGAAATTCAACACAGATTTTAAAATATAAGCATTTAAACCAAAGTTTCTTATTAAGCTCTAGATGAATCATGAATTTTCTAATGACTGATGCAAGTATGAACATAAATGGCAACTGTTAAACATCAATAAGGACAGATAGTGTATATAGGATAATTATTTATAAAAGAAGTACACTAAAGCATATAACTTGAGGCTGACGGAGAAAAAAGAAGTTCCAAGTATAGGTAACATGTGATAGGTATTGACTACAATTCTATACAATAGAACTTCAGTGTATCCTCATCCATAGTATGGAGTACTTTTCATATTTCGTTCTGACAATATTCAAACACTATAATAATAAGGGAACAAATATCAATAAGGTAAAAAGGTTACATGCAATGAAATAAGAAAATTTTAGATAAACGGAGATCGGAAAAAGTGATTGGTTGAACTGGTGAGGCAGATCAGGGCAATGTTAACTGCCTTAAAGTTTGCCTTTTTTAGTTGCGCTCGTTCAAAGTAAAATAAAATGTTCAGAAACTTCTCACATTATATGCAAGGGAAATAAACTACTACAAGCCCAAGTCAACCATACTCATATCTTATCAAAGTACTAACTTGGTAACAGAATGTTAAATTCATATCACGAGTCGTGATGGTTTATCACATCTTACACTTATGTATACTTCTTCCTCAGATACTTGTGACTAGCTTTCCTCTTTGTATGATCCATTACGATTACAATTAACCTGCGCATGGCCAAAGGACCAATATGCTGAACTTCAGTATACAAATTTTATTATTATTGTTAACATAACATTTACATTCTTAAAAGATGTTCAAAACCACCAAACAGGTTCAACAGACGAAGCATTGGTTAACTTGTAACCATGATGAATTTCAGATAAATGTTTTAGCCATCATCAAGTTGGTATATCCCTTGGCTGCTCAAGGATTTTCTTCCAGCCAAGCACACAAACTTCATTTTCACTGTTCAGCAACATACTTTGTTCTCTACACATCTCTACAACTAAACTAAAGTTTCAACAGAACATGGCCTTTTTTGTTCTTTTTTTTACATTCAGCAGTTTTGAGGGTGTTCGTCTCGTCAAGTGTCATATCGGAGTCTGTATTTCATAGGTATAGAAATGATCCTCTATCTGCTATCATCCTGCTATGGCGGTTTTTAGTCGGCACTTGCTTGCTATATCAGATTATGATTTACAGTGCATTTGTACTTCAAATGTTATTGAAAGATTACGATTATTCTGGTAATGGTAAAAGAACAAAATTGCAACCTAGAAAGAAAGAACTATGTGTTTCTAGTAAGAATTTTAATCATCATTTGGCAAGGAAAGAGTCACGGGACGATTTCTAGGCTTGTAGCTCTATTAAGAGACAACTCTGACTTTTCTTCTTCTTTTGATCTGTTAATGAAGAATAGTTCTAGATTGATATTCAACTAATCAGTTTATTAAATCTTTCAGTTTCTCAGCATATCACTACTAATAAAGATTATTGCATTAAACAAATAATAGAATTCAAATACTAAATGTCAAGTTCATTAAATCTTTCGCTTTCTCAGCATATCACAAATAATATAAGTTATTGCATTAAACAAATAATAGAAGATATTTGCATTAAACAAAGCTTTTTTCAAAGATACAATTACACATTTTTAAACTCCTAAACACTACTTAAAAATTAAGGTTCACACAACTAAATACATTCACACACTAAGAATGTTAACAACAAAATAACTAGATACAGCAAAATGAAAAAAATGGCAGAGTTTTGCAGGCTTCAGCCAACTGCAGTGTATAGCAGCACTCTCGCACGCGATCTTCTCTTCTCTACATCTTCCGCCCGCCGATCTGTCTCTTCTTCAACAAACGGATCCACTTTAACACGTACTAATATCACGGGCTCTATCCGACACGTGCCAATGACCAATACCGGAAACCATTTTGGTCACGTGGTCTTCTGAAGAAGAAGAAGCAGAGTTTGAGCTTTATTCGATCAACGAATTGGGAGTAAGAACGTACATCAACAAATTGGTCTGAGATATTTTCGATTCTAGCCATCGATAAGTTTAGATAGGGGTGGACATCGGACGGGTTGGGTTCAAATTCCACAACTCGATTCAACCCCACGGGTGACACAATTCCAAGAACAAAGAGTTAACTCTCGACGAAACGCAGGATGGGCTAAGACGGCGGCGATTTGGTGAAGCTAGGGTGAGCGACGATGGTGAAGACGTGATAGTGACGGCGGCAACGATGTGAGCTGTAGATGTGGCTTTATGTGAGTATCAGAGACAAAAGTTTGAGAGAGTGGGGCGGCTGCTTTGTGAGAGTGAGTGGGCGCGGCAGGATTGAGAGTGTGGGTGGGGGCGGCGGCTGAAAGAGAGAGAGGAAATGAGAGTGTGGGTGGGGCGGCGGCTGAAAGAGAGAAGAGCGCAAAATTGTGAATTAGGGGTTCACACTGAACCCGACCGCATAATATTCAATGCACTTCTATATGCTTCTAGTTTCAAAGATTAGTTTTTTGTGAAACTAACTATAATTTGTTAGAGATTTTTTCTAATAGTGGTTATTCAATAAAATAAAAAATAATTATTATCAAAATTATCTGTATTGATAATTTGTGAGAGTGTCCTACATAGTACTTTCTTTGTACCATATATTTAGGGTATTTTGACTACTTAGTATAGATTTAAACAAAAATGTGTAAATACATAAACGGAATAATTTATTATTAAATTATTTTAGAACCTATAATTTATAATTATAATTTAATTTTTGTTTATTAATTAAAAAATAATTGGAAAAAAACAATTAAATTTATATTGTTGATAAAACATTATAATTATTTTAAATAAATATTTTTTATAAATATGACAATTGTTTTAGGAGAGAGTAAATATTAATTACAATTGAAAAGTAAATAAAGTTATGTTGAAAATTAAAAGTAATAATTTATTTTTTCTGAGATATATATATTTTGTGTGTGTGTGTGTGAATGGATATGTGGATCTAAGAAAGAAAGTTCTTGGTCTTTGACTTTTTGAAAGAGAAAGACAAAACCAAAACGGGGTTGACCTTAATGACACCAATGGTTTTATGGTTAGATTATGTGCAAGTGGAAACTATTATGTCTGAGCTGTTCTAATGCTTCCAACCCCCAACCTTTTTTTATTTTTTTTATTTGTTGCTTCTTGTGGATCATTGCTTTCAACCTTATCTTTCTCTTATTCTTGGTCGCCTTTTTTATACTCTTTTCCTTTACTCATTTTTTATTTTTATTATATGTATAAAACCATCAACATATATATTTCTAAGGTATTTAGTTGTACGGACGAAATTAGACGACAGACTAGTAGAGACTAGAGATTATGTTTTTATAATAATACTCATTACAATACTAGAGACTAGTACGGACGTTATTATAATATTAATATTTTATTATAATTTTTCTTTTCCTTTTTTTTTAGTTTTATATGTTTTTATATAATTTTTATTAACATTATGTTGTACAATTGAATTGTTTTTATTAAATTATATTTTTTTAATTTAGTTTTCTTTACGTTTAATTGTTGACTCTGACCTGAATAAAAGAAAAAAGAGTAATTTTTTCTGATGCTAAATTAATAAGAGATATTTTTATAAAGACATAGTTGATGTATATTTAAAATAGGCCTGCAAAATGTAAGCTAAGCATTCATAATCATTAATTAAATATTGGTAAGTAATTTATTAGATAAATATGATAAGTTTTTATGTTCTTGAAATATTAAATAATTTTCTCAAATTTAATTTATCAAAAAATGTTTAAAGCATTCATATAATTTATTTCTCATAATAAAAAAAAAAAACTTCTTATTGTGGGAAAATATGTATTTAAGATGATATTGTCAAAATGATCTTCGATTGTTAATGTAAATGGAGAAAAATTTCTACATATTTTTGGGTGCTAAATAAGTTTAGGTCAGTTGGATTCATTGTTCACCAGAGTCAGAGAAAGCTCCAAACGTCGGATAGCAAAAGCTTCTTGAAGTACTTTCTACGTTTTTGCTAACATGGATTACATATGTTGTTATTGTACATGTGAGTGAATGGTTTGTGTTAAGTTGCAAAGTGGCATGATGCTCAAGATTTGAAATTCCTCAGAAACACCTTTTAATAGCAAGAGATTATATGATCCACATTTCTAATATGCATAAGACCTTCATCATACTAACATCATCAACTACAGGAGAAAACTACAAAATGAACAAACCAATAAGGTGATTGATTACACACAAATTCACACAGACAAAGATAAAGAAACTTGTTGTACACACTGACCTCATCATTCTCCTCAAATAAACATCACAAACACTGTTCTTTGGGAACTCCCACCCTAGGTTGTTCTCTAAACAGCTCCATAAATTTCTTTGTCTGCCCAGAGAAAAACATTAGTACAATTCAGCATTTTTTCTTTACAAAAAATACATTGCAGCTAGAAGCAAATGTGCGAGTAATATGAATATCTATTAGAAATAGAAAATTTTAACAAATGAAAATAAAGATCAACCATCTAATCTGGATTAGTTTTGCCAAGTAACAAATACTTTGCTTGATATATAATTAGGGATATCGAAGTGATTCATATACCAGGTATCTAATGAGTCAGTACTTGAACTCTTATCAACTTCACTTCATTAATAAGAGGTTAGGAAGAGAAATAACTATTTATTTATAACCTGAAGCTTAAGAGTAGAAAATATCCAAAACTTAATCCGCAAAGGGTTTTTTATCCATTGGTATCCATAGATCATGGATTTAGTGATCAACTAGTGTTGAAGCTACAATGCTATGGTGTGCTGTATTTGACAGCCTTTGACTAAATCACGTGCAGCAAATAATAGTAGTTTGTTAAAATTCTGCTGTATATAGCGACGCTATTTGACAACACTAAACTCCAGATTCTTGTTGGAGAGTAGGGAGGGTGAATATCAATAAGAGATTTCTTTTCCCACTTCCCAATGCTCTCTGGATTGACCACGATCCGGAGGTGTACTTTCAATAGCTTTTTGAAATATTAAGGCGGTGTGGAAAGAAAGCTACTTATCATAATAGTATATGAAGGCTAGCACAATGAAGACATAGGTACAAAGCTCTATACCCATTTTAAAAGATCTGCCATCAACTAAACTGACCCATCTAGCCACCAATGAAAAGAAGTCCTACAATTCCCAAAACACAAGATTAGTTAACTTGAACTCAGCATAATCATAATCAAATAGTGTCTCATAATGAAAAACAAGATCTAAATCTAGCCAGTGTTAGTTAAAAAGGTCAGAACTTTGAGCCTATGTATCGCAAGAATCAACGTTCTCTTAACAATATGAACTGTACATTATTTCAAGATCTTAAAATCCGATAACTGATCAAACCAAGCGTCATCTATTTCTTCAATAAGAAAAGCTAGGTAATAGATCAAATAATTTTTAAAATATCGAATTGTTCATATATATAATATGACCTTGGCAGATAGGTGCAAAAAGTTATCAGTAGAAACCAAGGAATCATCTAACAACGGTGGTCTTGTATATCGTGTGCGATCTTCTGTAGTCTCATATTTTGTTTTGATAATAGATGACTTTAATGAACTAGAAGAATACACAAATATTAGTATCAGTTTGGTGAGGCAAAGAACAGAACAAGTAGGGACTGTCGACCAATGCAAAGAGCCTTATCAAATTAATGTATAAAGAACATTAACTGAATTTACATCTACAAGTACCTTTAAATTATGGCACACTGCTACATATTCGAACTTTTTGGACAGTAATATACTTAGATTATTTTGAGCCAACAAAAAGTATCTTGTAACTTTTTTTATTGTTTGAAGGGGAATTGATGATAATTGGCATATGATTGTGGCTTATTTCTTAATCTGGATTCAGCTGCTTATTGTTTAACAGACTAGATTCACATTATTACAATGAAGGATGAAGTAATAGCAATCCATGCAATTCTAATAATGTGACTGTTTGCACCTAAAGAACAAACATTAAGAACATTGTTAAAATGTTTACCTTGGTGATGCCTGAGTTCGTTTATACTCTTTTCTTTTACTCATTTTTTATTTTTATTATATGTATAAAACATCAACATATTAATTTCTAAGGTATTAGTTGTCGGAAGAAATAGACGACAGACTAGTAGAGACTAGAGAATATGTTTTTATAATATATATCTCATTACATTATACTAGTAGATAGTACGGACGTATTATAATATTAATATTTATTATAATTTCTTTTCCTTTTTTTTTAGGTTTTATATGTTTTTTTATAATTTTTATTTAACATTTGGATGTTTTGTACAATTGAATTGTTTTTATTAAATTATATAGTTTTTAAATTTAGTTTTCTTTAGGTAATTTGTTGACTCTGACTGAATAAAAAAAAAAAGAGTAATTTTTTCTGATGCTAAATTAATAAGAGATATTTTTATAAAGACATAATTGATGTATTTGAATTTTGTGAAAATCTTATATTAAAAATAAAGAAAAAATGAAGATCTATATTTTGTTTGAAAAACTATATACCTTTAAAATATACTTTATATTAGCTTTTATTTTATTTTTATTTTAAAAAGTAATGCTCTCATCTTCTTACTCTTTAAAGTAGAAAATCTTTTATCATACAGACACTTTATACTAGTAGTATAGTAACTCTAAATAATTTCAAATTACAACAACCTAACCACAGAGAATCCGATCAATGAATCAAAGTTCTTGTTGTCGCTTTCCCTTAAATTTATAATTTAAATATCCAAGAAATAGATAATATAATTTGAGATACTAAAAGATAACAAACATTTAAATAAAATAATAAAGTTATTTTATTCATTACGTACTTATTTTTGTTGTTGTTGGATAAGATTTCGTAACGGCATCTACTGATATGGCATGGTGGTAGTAGATTTGTTATTTTATATAATGGCTTATGGTGGTAGTATGACATGACTAGCATGAACATATAGTGTGAATGTGACTTTTAGTGCACTGTACAGATTTAATTTTGCTAAATATCAGGAGAAATAGGTTCAACGGTGAATAGAAGTTCATAATTAGATATATCGTCTTTAGGAAAAATTAACATTTCGAATATAATTGACTCAGTTTAATTTTATTAAAGAATATTTACTAATTTATTTTATTTTAAATTGAGAGTATATATTTTTATCTATCATTTTTTCTATTTTTACTAGCGATTAAGTCCTTGAAACTATCCATCAACTAATAATTAATCGGGAACTTTGAAAGAAAGCTTTAATATATTATCAAAATCAAATATATAATAATAATAATAATAAGGTTTTTGTTGAATGACGGTGTCTTTAATTTAAATAAAATGTATGTGATGTACAAAAGAACCAAATAATAATTAATAAAGACATACATGCATCATGCATGTGGGGAAAATTTAAAAATGATTTGACATTTCAATTAGAGGCATACACTATCATACTTACTTAGTATTATACTATATTGGTCAGTTTCCAGTCATAACTACTTCCGTAAAAATTATTATTTAAAATTTTAATACCAATTGTCATCCATCTTTAAAAGTAAAAATTAACGATTATATTCATTGTCATCATTAATGTTCGTTTAAATCTAAATAAAAATAAATAAATATATGTGTCAAAACTCAATTCATATATATAATTTTTGTTAAATGGATGCCTATCAAATAAAGTCCGGTCAATATTGGTCCTCAGTGTTGTTATCAAATTTTTAAGATATCAATTCAATGTGAAAATTATCTATATTATATTTGGTAAAACTTGACATTGGTGGTGAAAGAAGAAATAAGCCATTTTGGCAAAATCATGCAGGGCAATCCATCACTACAAAATTGGTCTTTTTTTGGACATTGAAATAGCATGAATATTTATTTGTTTTGTATACCGGTAATAGTAGTACTATAGGAGTAATAAACTAGTAGATATCCATTTTGGGAGTGTTTAAAATAGGCCTGCAAAATGTAAGCTAAGCATTCATAATCATTAATTAAATATTGGTAAGTAATTTATTAGATAAATATGATAAGTTTTATGTTCTTGAAATATTAAAAGTAATTTTCTCAAATTTAATTTTATCAAAAAAATGTTTGAGCTTAAACAAAAACATTGTCTTTATATATTAGTAATTTTTTTATCAAACACTTAATCTTGCAATTATCTAGAAGGCTTTTTCAAAGTATTGGAGAAGCCACTACTAGTTTCAAAGATAACTCAAAAAACATAATAAACTAACAAATATACATGTTTTACAAGTTTTATAGAAATATCACTTATTGCCCATAATTTTGAACATTTATTGTTTATGTGAAATAACTTCAAAGCTAATATTTAGTGTCTAAAGTTCAAACATTATATATATATATATATATATTAATCAGTAAAAAGTAGGATTAATAGTGTGTTATTTGATGGATCAAAATTATAATTGATCTCTTTAAATGGTCAAGTAGGACTTTTTATAACAAAATGAAAAATGAAGTTGACACTAACATTGTTAACGTCAAATAATTTGAAGAACTTTGACAAACTATTATGATAAACAAAAATCCAAGTTGCAATTTATCCTACAAAGATTCTTTCAGAAAAAATAGAAATGCACGTGCCTTTACTGTCAAAATGAATACATTGCGTAAAAAATTAGAAGGAAAGTTTTTTTTTTTTTTTGCAAACACGAAATTGAAATACACAACCCATGAATAATAAAAATGTAATATTTCCTTTTGACTAAGTATAAAAGAAAGCTGAATATAAAAAAATTAATATTTTTTTTACTAACATAAAAGAGCCATATTAT
>PGTU02009193.1:0-14740 GCA_002896215.2 Cicer echinospermum
GTCTGATCTCCGCATTTGTTGAAAGACGGCACAGGGAGACCAGCTCATTTCATTTGCCATTTGGAGAGATGACTATTACTTTAGACGACGTCACGACTCTTCTTCACATATCACCCAATGGTAAATTTTTTGATGCACCTGTGAAATATGAACACTAATAATGTTGCGAGAGCTGCACATGAGTACTTAGGTGCAACTTGGGAGGAATCTCTAGCTGAAATTAATTTTAATAAATGTGCCCAATATAGATTGCAGTGGTTGTGTGACTTATATAGTCGTCTTATTCAAACTAACCAGTTTGATGTGTGCGGCTAGAACGTATCTATTGCATTTAGATGGCAGCACAAATTTCGCCGATAAAACGCATACGCGTGTGGAGGCGAAATACATTAGTTTATTTATTGATTTAGATCGTTGTCGACATTATTCGTGGGCTGCCGTGGCATTGGTTTTCCTTTATGATAACATGGGAGATGGGGCTGTCCACGACACTCGACAGTTGGGAGGTTACATGACCCTTTTACAGGTATATCCATTTATTTAATTATTTTATTTATTAAGTTGTATTATTTTACTTATGTATTTAAATTAAGTTGTATTATGTTACTTATGTTGCAGTGCTGGATCTACGAACACTTCCCTAGGATCTGTAAGCGGGGCGATAGAGGTGCGGTTCCTGCACATCTTCCAAGAGCATGTAGGTGGATTGAAAAACATGCTGTTGAAGGTGGATTAGTGACCTATCGACAGAGACTTGATGCTTTGTTGCTTGAGGATGTACTGTTTACACCATATGATGATGATCGAGCTAATCATCCGTTTGAAGATATTTCGATGTTCTCTGGTTATCTTCGATGTGGTGGAGTCTCAGTCCCATATTTGTCGGAGCGATCTCTTCGACAATTTGGTCGTATCCAGTGCATCCCGCCTGATGTTCCTCCCAGGCCCGTCAGTATAGATTGGGTTGTGCAGACTACTATGCAGTCATCTGTATCGGTGTTTCGGAGGCTATATCATGTTGCGAGTTTTCCTGGAGAGGTCACTGAGGACTATTATCCATGGTACATGCCTGTGTCACATCCTCTGATCATTCCTCGGTCTATTGCACATGCGGGTACATCCTCTGAACATCCATCTGACCATCCATCATCTACTGCACATGCTGGTCCATCATCTTCTGACCGAGATCGTAGAACAGCTGAGCTTGTACGTGGAGGCATTAATTTGGTAGAGCCGTTTAGTGAAATTCATGAGATTTTAAGTGAGTTATGTCTTATGTACGATGTTTAGTAATTTGATATATTTTGTGTTATGTGTTATGTACTGTAATTTGAGATATTTTGGGATTATGTGATATGTTAAGTGATTATGTGATATTTTATGATTATTGTGTTATGTGTTATGTTAATCCGCATTTATTTTAAGTTAATTCATAATAAAAGATACTAAAAATGATAAAACAAGATATTATAATAATCCATAAACAGTGATACACAACATATTCTAATCTTCATTTAATGAAATACAAGATGATCTGATAAATGATGGATCAATGCGTTCCCAATGCTTCATACGTGTTGCATAAGCTACTTCTCAACTCTTTGTTGTGTGTCACTACAAAAGTCTTTCCATTTTTGTGACGTAGGTGGCAATGGACAATCAGACTTCAATTTGATCTGAATAAAAAAAAAGTTACAAATTAATTTAGCTGAACAATAAAATTTTTAACATTAATTTTAACAACATTAAGCATTAATTTTACCTGTACCCAATAATTCTCGTTAACAAATCCAATTGCTAGTAAAGAGTGAACAAAGGTCTCTTTCGATGGTGATTTGTTTAGCGGGAAAAATGTCATATTCAGATTACGAGACAACGACACCAATATGACATTATATAGTGTTGATATCACGTAACCCAAGTCTGGTAAAGACATCCACTTATCTTTTCCTTGAGCACCCAATTTTTGATATTTTCAATGAGTTCCGCATTGATTCAACATTGTCATCAAAAACATTAGAATAAACATCTTTATATAGACCAATCTCTTTATCCAATTGTCATCGAACTAAAGCCCAAGATTCTTCGGTCCAACCTAGCAATGCTGCAATTGCACGAAACCCACAATTTCCATCAGCCACAACATCTACTATGTCCTCAATATACGGACGTATATAAGTAGGAAATTGTGTCTGAAAAGAATGCTGAGATGATTGAGATTGTTGCCTTGCAGAACGTTGAGATGATTGAGATGGTTGCCTTGCCTTTGCAGATTCTTGAGAGGCATCAACATACTCCCAATATGAAGGATCACGAGGAGTATCAAATTCTTTTTTCTTTTTACCAGCTCCTTTGGTTCTCACTTTCTCTGGTGGTGCAAGTATTGATGTGGTATGTGGAAATACAACTTCACGCACCTTTGCCTTGAATATCCTTCGACTTATAATATCGTGTTTCTTCATGTACGCTTTCATTGCTTCCAACTCTTCAGAAAAGTCATAATCTGATAAAGATTCTTCATCATCTAATTCATGTGCAATGCTTAACTGTTTCCAAAAATCATGAATGCTATCTAAAGGGATAACATTACCATATATCTGCAACTTAGCCAACTCACAAGCACATGGTAATCCATGAGTTGTTCTAATTTGAACAACCACATTCTGTTTTGTTAGTGCCTACAATCTTCACCCTTTCCAACTGTTTATCAATTAATTTCATACATTTTCTTGATACACAGTGATGTAGATTTTGAAAAAATTGTGAATTATACCCATGCTCAACATCCTTGATGGTTTTCTGAAAAGAAGATTGAATGATACATATTTGGTTCTTCAACATCATATTCACTGCATCCCAACTTTTACACAAATCACCAAAACTAGTTTGAAGCATGTTTTTCAATCTCCAATGAGCAGACTCAACTCTACAAAATAAATTAAATAACACAAATTAAAACAAATCACATAAACTAGTAAATCATGTTTGCTAAAACAACACAATTCATATTTTTAAAAATACCTGTTAGATGTTGTGTTCCCAAATGCATCACTCTATTGGTCCAAACGTTGACAAACCTTTCTTTGTAAGGTGTTAACCATGAATCTTTCACATAATCAACAAAAAGAATAATATCGGCACACAATAGCTCAAATTGTTGCAAATGATGATCATACTCTTCCACACTAGTCGAATAGACAATCTTTTTCCATAAATCCATTACTTCTTCTTGTCTATCCTTTTTGACATATTGTTTGCATCTTGCCCCAACATTTTTTTCAATATGAAAACGACATAGCAAATGTATTGAAGTAGGAAACACAACACTAATCGCATTCATCATGGAAAGATCTCTATCAGTCACAATAACTTTAGAAATCAAAGACTCAGATTTGAACAACATTCGTACCTTTTCAAATGCCTAGATGAAGTTATCTTGTCGCTCTTTTTCCAAATAAGCAAATCCAACTGAAAATGTCAAACTAGTAGAAGTGACACCGACTATTTCAAGTAATGGTAACTGATATCTGTTTGTTTTGTATGTGCTATCACATATCAAAACAAAATGAAATGTGTTTAACAACTTTATACAATCAGGATGCGTCCAAAAAATATCTCTCAAAATATCAGAATTTTCCCGTCTTCTTGTCCAATGCACATAATTTTTTTGTTGTATTAACTTCAACAGATGCTGCATTTCTGTGTACGGACCTCTCAATGATGATCGATAAGTACTCCTTGCTTTATATATTTGACTGGGAATAGTGACATTGGTTTCATTTCTCACTTTCAAAGCATTTAGAATGAATCTGGGTGCAAGCTTATACTTTGTCATATCATTGACAAATTTCCTCTCTTCTTCGTTTAAACTCCCCAAATAGGAATGACCGGTTACAGTATCAAGTAATTCATGATTGTGTGTCCCACAACGAACACTAATTTTCCATCCTTCACCGACACTTAATGGTACACATCTGAGAGTAAATGGACAGTTTTCCTTATGAGAGCAAGTTACTGATTTTTTGATTCTGATTTATATCTTCCACCTCTTTCGCATCCCAAAATCAATTTGTCTTTTCTTCCCCTAATTCCGTTTGCTTTATCTGATCAAATGGTAACAATTAAAATTCCATTTTGTCTTCCAATGGCTTTTGCCCATTCAAATACAGCTTCTCGAGAAGAAAATACCTACAAAATACGTTTCAAATAAAACATTAACTATATAGCTATAAGAAAAATTTAATTGGTGATGATTCATCAGTAGTTATAATAATACCTGATCAGTGGTGAATTTTTCTGTAGAATCTATAACATTTTTTGAAGCAGAAACATCAACTCTACTCACACCTAATTTCAAAATTAGTAACAAATTTAATTAAAAATAATATTCTAAATATTTAATTTAAAAAAAATTAAAAATAATTTATAACATAAATATTGAATTTAAAAAAAAATTAAAATACATTTCGAAACTTTGACTTATTGAAAAATTTCGAAACTTAAAATACATTTCGAAAATCTTAAACATTCGAATAAAACATTTGTAACTTTTGTGAAAATCCAAACTTTCGAAGACCAAATTGCATTTCGAAGATTTGTAAATTTCGAAACTCCATTTCGAAAGTTTCGTGAAATGACAAATTTTCGAAGCATTACTGTATTTCGAAACTTTCAAATGCAAACAAATATTCGAATACTGTCCATTTCGAAAATTTGGTGTTTATCCAAAGTTTCGAAAATTTGAATTTTTTTTGAAATAAATTGCATTTCGAAGGTTTTAAAATAACAAAAGTTTCAAGTAACTTACTAAAATTCATTTCGAAACTTTTAAAACTTTCGAATCCAACATTTTTTTCTAATTTTCGAAAGTGGTGGGGTGTGAAATCAGAATGGTAATTTTTGGAATGATGTTATACTGTTTTACAGAGGGGTATATTAGTCTTTAAAAAAATATTGGGGGGTGGCAGGTAAAATTGTGGGAGTGCCTGGTACAAAACTCATTTATTTGTGGCCTAATATGGGTTGGACTGCAAGGCCCATGAACCAAATGTTTTTTTTTTGTTAACCTCCGATTTCCAAATTTTGTTGTTGTTGATAATTTAGAGTTTGAATGAAAGATAAATTAAGTCTAATTAAAAATTATTTCAATCAGAATTTAAACTTAGATTCCTCTAAATGGTCTATCTTTAATTGAAGTACATTAACTTATGAGTATTCTAATCACTTGGATTTTATCATATTTGTAGAGATATTTTTTCATTTTATACTATCAAATTAGGTGCTATAAATTTATTCATAAATCCGTTTATTTTAATTTTTAACAACGTTGAATTTGTGTTGTTTTTAATATATTGTACCAATTGGAATAAATACATATATTTTTTTAGCAAAACAAATCGATCTAAGACCTGAACCAATCTAATATTATTTTACACATAATATAGTTTTCACATTTAATACTCAACCAATAATATTTTTATTTTGTTTTAAAAGAATTGATATTTTTATCCTAGGAAATATAATATATTTATTTATTTAATCATCATTTATTATATTTTTTGGTTTGCATATAAAGGATACCGCTACTAGGTTATGAATCAGGGTTAGCTTATAATATGAAGTACCAAATATATATTATACGAATTCAGAGAAAAATACGATGATATGAGTATTCAAAAAAAAAAATTAAAAACTATTTTTATTTTTGAAAACAAAAATCTTAATTTGGAAAATAATTTTTCTAATTGAAGGGATTCATGCTCTTCAAGTTTAGGTTTTGCAAACATAAATTACTTTAAGATGTAATATGTAGTTTTTATCTCTATATTTGATTTTTAGTGTGAAATTATTGTTCAACACACATTTAAATGAACGCATCTAACCATAAATTACTTTACATCTAATTTACTTTTATACATAATCAATGGAATCAAACATGCATTCAAATAAATATAAATTTTGTTGCAATGTATTACATAATGATGAATCTACCAACTCCTTCTACTAGTAATATATACATGACATATGTACTCATATATAGTACAATAATTGCATCAATAGTTCAAAATTCCAACTCAATTATAAAGAAAATCTGACACGAACAAAGTTAAACCAACAAAAAGAAAAGAAATTGAATGTGAAAAGTGATACGAAAAAAACACTAATAAAAATTACATGCGAATTTATCCAAGTTTAGATTTATTATGAGTCTAACCTTGCTGAGTTTCATTTCTGAGTTGCTAAAATTCGATTCTACGTATGAGTCAATATAAAATTGATTGATATCTATACTCGTGAAATTGTATAATTTCATAAGTTTACTAGCAATTTAAAAAACTTTGGTAGCATGTTTTGCCATCTCTAGTCTAAGGCAAAGACTTTGGTCACAATATGTTTGGGACAACCCTTCGATGCCTAGATCTTTTGTGGTTTTTCTACTTCAATAAAATATCAGTTGTTGGATTAACGAAAGTCTTGAGAATCTCTCAAGTCTCAACCATGAGACAAATTTATAACAAATCACATTTGACCTTGGTATAAACGATTTGAGATGATGCATGTCAAAATCATCTTTAGAGAATACTTAGAATGAAACTTGCTCTTCCTAAATAAAATAATCAACATTTATTTGTATAGTTGTACATACCCTTGTGTAGAAATGGATTCTCTCCATTTGTTTGTCTCTCATGTTTTCAATCTTACTCTTACACTTTTTTCTTTCATTTTTTAAGAGGGCCATCTCTTTGTAATTGTGTTTGATTTCTATCCTCTAACTTCTAGTAAGATAAAGTCATGTCTGCCTCTCAAATTCTTTGACCCTAAAAACGTGTATCCAATGACTTTGTTTGACATGGCCCATAGTATGATGGAAAGGAAAAGGTGGCAATGAACTTTGGAAATTGCACGTTCGATATATATCAACAATGATATTATTCATTCAATTCAATAGCATACCCTGCCCATTTTCTCTCCGGTTGAACCCCACAAACCGTACTACAATTAGCTTAATTGCTTATTCATCTTAACTTCAGTTATTTATTGACTAATTATAGCTATCGACCCTTGAGATCCTATGTTTGTTAAACAAGAAAACAAGACAATTTGACCAATTATTTGTGTCGGCAATTGTCTCTTACTTACACACACACACACATATATATATATATATATATATATATATATATATATATATATATATATATATATATATATATATATATATGAGAAAAATGAGCACATAATTGGCTCCTCGAAATTTTTCAAAGAAAGATGATTATGTCTCGCTTCTTTAACTGAGAGCCACACAAGGGAATAGGTCAGGCTTTGCCACAACACTTAACAATTTAATCTCTCGTCCCAAAATTAAATGACTTTCAAAATTGTCATCAACTTATAGGTAAATATTTTATGAAAAAATTGTGGAAGCAGTTGAAAGCAAGAGCACAATTGTGCTAATATCTCGAATCTATAAATCATATATATCAATTTAAATTGATTATATTATTATTTAATTGTCTTTATATAAAAATAAATAGAGGTAGTATTCACTAAAAAAAAAAGTGTGAACGATAAGAGTGGTATTTAATGTAAAATGTAGAAGTACACAATGTCTAAGTGTTTGATATATATTTCTTTTTTATTTATGAATATTCGCTGCCCCAAGTGACTAGTTTAATAGGTGATCCAACCCAACTCATTTTACCTAAATGTAACGTGTATAAAATGGTGAAGTGATTTAAATTGGATAACGCGTTTATAATTGTAAACTTGTGAACTCAACTTGTTACTAAAATTGTGAATTTTTTTTATAATTTATCATTTTCATGTGTTGATTTGTAAGTCTTTCAATTAAACTTAATTTAAGGATTAAAATTCTAAGTGTTAGTATCTTTTTGTCAGGCAGGCAAGCAATTAGTATATTTTTTTAAGGAAGCAATTAGTATATTTTAAACTTATGATAAATTGCATTATATGTATGTTTGTTGTGTAATATATAGAGTGAAAAATGAGTCGAGTTGATATTTTTAATTGAACATTCTGAATTGGTCCACATTTAACTCGTTGAAAAAAATGGGGTTTAAGAAGATTGATTCGTAGAGTTAGTTACAAACAATTAAAAAAATAGTTACTATATTTTATACTCAATTTGAGTTACATTAGGTAGAAGAGAAAATGCCTACTAACGATGAGAAGTCTATTGAGACTATGGCATCACGAATTATAGTTGGAGAAGCCTCTCTTCAAAAAATATGTCACATTTGAAAAAAAACAAGGCTTAAAATAATTGTTGTTTTTAATTACCAATACAACTTTAAATATTTATTTTTCAATTATATAATCTAATTAATGTTGTGCATCACTTTTAAGTTATTATTTTCTTTTGTATTTATAATAATAAAAATAAACTAATAATTGATACGAACAATTTGATAAAATCATCGTTATCATTCATTCATTTTTCATTTTTTCTTAATCTATATAAAATGATATGTACAATTATTATTTTGGTACCAAAGTAAAAAAAATGTATATATATATGAGCTTGACTACTCCCACATCACATGGCTTCACGCTCACGGTCATTTCTTAGAACTAGGCCAAAGATGCACGCCACTCCTTCGTCTTTTTTGGGGTGGGCATCATCATTCTTTGTTTTTGTGAAAAAAGCTAGAAAGTATACCTACAAGTGAATATACTTTCATACTTTATTAAAATTCCTCATCAAAAGAAAAAAGCATAAAAGTGTATACACCATCGTTTGGTTAAGTTGACCTCTGTTGATTAACTTCATATTGTGGATATAATGTTTTCGTATAATTGTTTTATTCGATATGAAATTTCTTTCACATAATTAAGGAAATTAAGCTTTTTCTAAGGAAAGACACATTAGTAGTGTTTATAACGTGAAAAGTATGTCAATTGAGGTGTGTCTTAAGGGGTACTCAATTTTGTGAATGAGTGAGAACACACGCAAATAGACCACAACACACGCGCGCCACAGCCGTCTGTTTGGGCCTAGACTAAGTGGTGTATTATTTTTTATTATCTAAAAAATTAAAAAAAAAAACAATTATTTGTTAAACTAAGTGCACGTGTCTGTCCTCCACCGAGTCAACATTTAACGTCTTAAAGAGAGAGGCATCGTCCGCAACTCAACCTAGTAATATATTCGGTGTCATGAATTTATTTTTGAAACAGTTTTTCAAAACTCAAAAAAGAACATTTTTAAGACGTTTAATTATGTCATGTCTACCGACAAAATCACCAGACATGTTCTTCTGCTTCTGATTTCAACAAACCGTTTCGGTTTGAGGGATGTCACTTCAAACGATGGCATCAAAAGATGTTATTTTTATTAACAATGAAAAAGTCTGCAAACATTCTAAAGGATGATATTCCGTTTGTTCAAAAAACAGGTGAACAAACTGAAAATGATAAGAAAACTGTTGAATTAGCCCAATGGGAATATAATGATTACTTATGTAAGAATTATATTCTTAATGGACTTATTGCTGATCATTGGAGGCTCAGTCCTATGAAATCCAGAAAATAGCTCATGAGATCATCTCTGAAGGTAGGTACTTAAATGAACAGTTTCAAATTATCGTTATTATTGACAAATTGTCCTCTACTTAGAAAGATATTATAAATCCTCTCAAGCATAAAACTAAAGAATTCACTCTAGAAAGTCTGATAATCCGCTTTATAATTGAGGAAGAATCCCGCAAGCAAGACCAGAAAAATGAAATACTTCTTGTTTCAAATAGAAAGAAGAAGAAATTCGTCGGAGTAGTTCTGAAAGTCAAACGATAAACAACTTACAAATCAAAATCACACCATAAATAACAGCAACAAGAATGAGAACACTCCAAAGGTCCCAATTATAAGGCATCAACTATCTTCTAGAAATGACCCAATCCCATATCTTTAGATGTAGGAAAAAAGATCATATGACCCGCAAGTGTATGAACAAGTCAAGCTCTGCTCAACAAGCTAATTTAACATAAGAGCAATTCATTGTTATGATAACTAAAATCTTCATTGTTGGTGGATCAGATAGATGGTGGATAGACATTGGCGCCTCATGCCATGTCTGTTATGATCGTAATATGTTTAAAACATACACTATTGTTGGTGATAAGAAAGTGTTGTTGGGAGATTCCCACACCACTAATGTTGTTGGTATTAGAGATGTGGAATTGATATTCACCTCTGGAAAGACCTTAATTCTAAAGGATGTGATGCACACTCTAGAAATAAGGAAGAATTTGGTTTTCTTCTTAATAAGGTAGGGTTTACTCAGTCTATAAGAGCATATTTGTACAACATTTCTAAAAATTGTATGTATTTTTTTTAAAAAAAAATGGTACGCCACGATGGCATGTTTAAATTGAAGATTTGAAATCAATAAAATGTATCATTTTTCTTATATGTTGTGTGATTTTAATATTTGGCATGTAAGACTTTGTAAGTATAGAAGTACGCCTAAGAGGGAGGTGAATTAGGTGTTAGTAAAGTTTCTTGTTTTTAGTGATATGGTAGTTGAATTTTATGAGTTTAAGAACAAAGCTTAATAAAAATTGCAGTAAATAAATGAACACTTTAAGATTTATCCTGGTTCCCCTTATAACCAAGGGTACGTCCAGTCCTCTTGCACACCACAAGAGATTAATCCAATACTTGTCAGAAAATGTACAACTCCCACCCTGGGATTCTTGCTACAAAACTTCTAACAATACTTCTAAGATAGCACACCACTATCTTAGATTAAGCTATCTTGTACAAATGATACAATAAGGTTTGAATGAGTCTAAGTTGTGGTATATTGATAAACAACTCAATAGCAATTCAAGTACTTGAGAACTTTTAGAATGATATGAAAATCTAATGCAAGTACTTAGAAAAATTAGAATTTTGTTCAAAGTTGTTTAATGAATTTATTCAAGGATTGTTGATTTTTGATCTGAAGCTATGGGGTATTTATACTCCATAAAAAGATCCTTTCAGATTCGTGGCCATTGATCCAAGAGGTTTGATGAAAAATTACAATGTTCTAGAGGCATCCCAGATCTGAAAATTGTAATGTTTCCAGGTGTATTTGAATACAGTATATGTGTATTCGAATACACGTCTTTTGTAACGTTTAAAAAATTCAAATTTTACATCTTGTATTCGAATACACATTAGTGTAGTCGAATACAGATTAGTGTTATTTTAGCCTCTGACTTTAACTTGTATTCGACTACATATGAGTGTAGTCGAATACACACAAAGGATTTTTGGCCACTGACTTAGCTTGTATTCGACTACAGATGGGTGTAGTCGAATACAACATTTAAAGTTTTGCCTCTGACTTAAGTTGTATTCAAATACAACATGGTGTATGCGAATACACTTATGCAAATTGTCAAAAATATGATTTTAAAATGATTTGTTAATGTTGTTTTTGATTTTCGAAGATATGTTAAATGCATATGTAAATATGAATTGTTCTCATGTATTTGAACTATTGATTTGTATCATATACCTTTACATTTAATCATTTATTATTTGGATTTTGAAGCTTATTTTGATGCTTGCTGCATTGTCCATAGTTGGTGGTCTTGTCGTCATCAAAAACATGTAGTTTACATTCTCCCCCTTTTTGATTATGACAATATGTTGTTGAAATCATTGCTCCCCGTAATAGGTGCATACTCCCCATTGTATGTGATGTTTTGAAAAAAATTGTTTTTGAGTACCTACAAGGTTTGAAATGCAACAACAGTACCAACCAAATTTTTCTCCGCCTTTTGACATGATCAAAAGAAGAAGAAAAAAAAAAGAAAAAGAGACATACAAGTTTCGAGTATAATCATATACAAACGGCATATAAGGTAACAAGGAGAATAGCATAAATGGAAAATTAAGTCATAATATCATAAAAGTTATAACATGTCGCGAAAAGAGCAATACAAAAATACACCATAATTAAAACGACAAAGGAGTTCATAAAACAAATATCACAGTAATACATAATGCAAAAAGTTAACTTAGTACATAACTAAAGGACTAAATCAAAATCTGTCGGAATGTGGAAATGATCAAGTTTGTCTGATAAATTACTAATGTCTTGAGATAGTGCGTCATGATTGCGAGCAATAGTAGTGTCAATATTGGTGAAGCGAGTGTCGATAGAGGTGGTCAACTTGTCGAATTGAGTTTGGAAGAGAGGTTTGGAAAGAATCAAGGCGAGTCATGATCATTTGATTGGAGATATAATCATCATCAGATGCAGCGTCCTCGCCATCGTCATCTCCTTGAGCAGTCGCGTTTGAGGGTCCAACATTGTCCTCCGGTGCATCATCAGATGGTTGACCATGATCACCTTTATGCACAAATGCTTCAAGCTCTTCATTCCATATTATCCGCATGCTAAGCAAGACACCCAAATCCAGCATATTTTCTTTGGTGGTGTAAACATAACTTCATCAGAGAAGTCCACACCAAAGTATTCCAAAATCCGTGAAACTTCATTTGCATAGGGGTAAGCCAATTGCCTCGCGAGAGCCAAACATAATAGATTTCACAAAAAATGCCCAATTAATTGACGACCTTCAAACATGAAATCATAATTTGCAATTCAAACTCCGAAAATTTGGGAGTAATTTTCCAGCCTCGGAACCAGAATGTAGCTAAGGAAAATAGTGTAGAAGCCGATAATCAACAGTAAGATTTCCCACACCATACCGTTGTTGGCATATTTGGAACCTACCTGAGTTCCTTTTGTTCCATTGGTGCGTCGGTCAAATCGACAGAGGGAGACATACGCATCATACTTAGAAATATCACCCCATTCACATAATTGGTTTGGACAAATTTTTTCACATCAAAAGGATATCAGGAATTTCTCAATGGTTTTGGTATTTTAAACGGATGATTTTACCCTTAACCCGAGAGACTAACAGTTTTCCCTCTTGCATGAGATTGCAAAAAAAAACCCTAACCAAATCTGGATAAAATTGGACCTTTGTAGCATATAAACTCTTCACATGTTGTGCTTTGCAGCACGCAGGAAATTTTAAAGTCAGAGAACAGAGTCTAGAGAATACCATACTTTGGGAAATAAGTCGCTTGTCGAGTAGAAATGTGCGAAACCGATCAATTTCCTCGGTGTGTGTAGAAGCCGGGATAAATCCGTGATGTTAGGATTTGTTCATTTTCGCTGAGGGACCTCACTTGCTGCATGTTTTTGGTGCGCTGGTCCTCGTTTGCGGCATCCATTGGATGGAGAAAGTGTAATTTTTTTGGAAAGGTGGGTTTAGAGAAAATTGTGAAGTTGTGAGAGATTTGAAGAGGAATGACAAGAAGGAAGTTAAGAGAAATGGATTTTCGTAGGTTTGGGTGAATGGGGTAAGTTTGAGTGGAAGAGGAGGTGAGTTTTGGATTAGAAGGGAGGAGAAACTGGGGTTGTTATTTCGAATACCAAAGAAAATAACCCTAAAAATGTGAAACAGCTTTTATACCTGAGCAAAAACGCGAAGGTGTATTCGACTACACCTTCTTGTATTCGAATACACATTATTTTCTGCGAACGCGTGTATTCGACTACACATCCTTTGTATTCGAAACAGAAATCTGGGAAAGTTTGTATTCGAACAACCATTGTACGACTACATAAGCACAGTTTGCTTAAAAACTCAGTTTTTTTATGAAATTTGCATCATTTAATACACAAATTCATATATATCAAGAAGCAATAATCAACAAGACATAAAAGATATGACAAACTATGTATATCATGCAATGGTAAAGATCATTTTTCACTCAAAATACCGAATGTTCTCTTCTGATTTTATAAAATGGTCTTTAGGTATGGTTTTGTAAATATCATCACCAATTTGATTGTGGTATCAACAATGTACCTCAACATTACCTTTAAGTACATGATCCCATAGAAAATGATGTCGGATATCGATGTGTTAAGTCTAGAGTGCATGATTGGATTCTTGAGATGGTTTATTGCGCTGTGTTATCACATCTTAAGGGAATGCATCCGAGATCAACTCCATAGTCATGTAATTGCTGTTTAAGCAGAGAATCTGGGCACAACAGCTTCCTGCTGCGCATGTATTCACTTCAGCTTAGTTACTAAGTGCAACGCAAGCTTGCTTTTTACAAGACCATGAAACAAGTGCATTTCCTAGAGAATGTCACGTGCTGCTGGTGCTTTTAGGTCTACTTTTGCACCCGCATAATCCGAATCAGAGTATCCAATCTCATACTAGGCTACATATGCTACCCTTGGGGATACCAAGGCCTACATTTGTTGTTCCTTTCAGATACTTCATAATTTTTTAACAGCTACTAGATGTAATTTTTCGATCTGCCTGAAATCTTGCACACAGACAAACACTAAACATGATATCTGGTCGCTGGCCGTAGATATAATAATGATCCAATCATACCTCGATATTTGGATATGTCGATTGAAATTCCTGATGCATCTTTATCAACATATGTTCCGGAGCCCATTGGAGTTGTACTTTTTTGCAATTTTCCTTTTCAAATTTCTTTAGTAATTCTTTACAATATTGCCTTGATTGATGAGATGTCGTGCTCAAGTTGTTTGATATGAAGTCAAGAAAATTAGTTTGTAATTTTCCCATCATGGACATTTCGAATTCTCCTTGCATTATTGAAGAGAATTCTTCACATACGTCCCTGTTGGTTGATCCATATTATATCATCAACATAAATT
>PGTU02009199.1:0-13734 GCA_002896215.2 Cicer echinospermum
GAGAGATGATGTTAAACTCCACATGGATGGTCTGGACCCCACATATTGATGGGTTTAAACTTCACAAAGAGATGATGTTAAACTCCACCTATAGATGAGTATTAAACTTCACAAAGAGATGAGGTTTAAACTCACATGGATGAGTATTAAACTTCACAAAGAATGAGGTTTAAACTCCACATGGATGAGTATTAAACTTCACAAAGAGATGAAGTTTAAACTCCACCTGGATGAGTATTAAACTTCACAAAGAGATGAGTTTAAAGTCCACTGGATGGGTCTTGGACCCCACATATGATGGTTTTAAACTTCACAAAAAGATGAGGTTTGATCTCCATCGAGATGAGTTTTAAACTTCACAAAGAGATGAGGTTTAAACTCCACCTATATATGAGTATAAACTTCACAAAGAGATGAAGTTTAAACTCCACACGGAATTGGGTCTTGGACCCCACATATTGATGGGTTTTAAACTTCACAAAGAGATGAGTGGTTAAACTCCACCCTATAGATGAGTATTAAACTTCACAAAGATGAGTGTTTAAACTCCACCGGGATGAGTTTAAACTTCACAAAGAGATGAGGTTTAAACATCACTGGATGAGTATTAAACTTCACAAAAGATGAGGTTTAAATTCCACACAGATGGTCTTGTACCCAACACGGATGACTGTGCTCCACATGATTAGATAATATCACTTGCATTTCTAAGTAGTATATCTCCATCAATGAATTGATTGATTATTTTCTGCATAATAATATGTGTATATGGAATATCTGATTATGATAGATGTGATATCGTTAGTTAACTGATGATTTTTAATTATTGGAAGTAGTTTGTTATTATAGAGAAATCTTAGTAATATCATTAATAGTTCTAAAGAATATTTTTGATGAAGGCGGGTGCAATGATCGACTTTTTCCTGTTACCGCTCCGGCCTGAGACAATACTTGTTTTAAAATTGTGTGTATTATTCACTGGGATTTAGTATCTCATTAAAGTGTTGTTTTCAGATACTGAGATCGATTGGGTGTCGAGAGTCGAGAGTCCTACCTCCCTTGAGAAGAGTGACTTCCTTCAATTAGGTTGGTAGATCAAGAATAATAGACATATGTCTACATCGTACCTTATTTGGATTAGATATTAATTGCCCAGTTTTGGATATTTATAATATTAAAGAATTTTTAGTTGTAAGATTTATTTTGAGATTCATAACATACTTCTTCGAACCAATTCATTATTATTACATACCTTATTCTCTTATATAATTTTAAAAAAAACTTTCCATTTATTACCTCAGTTTTTAAACCCACTAACTAGGCGTTACAATAGTCATACACAAGATCATAGTTCTTGTATATATATATATAAATATATATATATATATATATATATAATAGCTCTCGGGTTCCTTAACTTAATTTCAGTTAACATATTTATTCTTATCTTTTTTTTTCTTCTCGAATTTTCCTTTGTTTTTAATTTAATGACAATTTGATCTTTTATATTTTAAAATGTCAACAATGTTATCCTTCTTTTTTTGCCAAAAATTTTGAAAAAAAAAATCATCAAAATTCAAATAAAATCCATAAATTAATTATCATCCTCAAGATATGTATGAATTTGATCAAATTCACAACTTAAATCTTTAAATAAAACTACATTTTCATCTCTAACAACATCAAAATAAAGAATGAATAATGAATTTATTTGAAGAAAGATTTAAGTTACGAATTTGATTAAATTTGTATATATTGAAGGCAATATAATAATTTTATGGGTTTTGTTTGAAAATTTTATGAATTTTTTAAAAAAAAAAGATAATATTGCTGACATTTTAAAACATAAAAGATCAAATTATCACTTAAAATTAAAAAAAGGACCAAATTGAGAAAAAAAAAATATATATAAATGACTAAAACGTTAACTGAAATTAAGTTAAGGGAATTTTTTAACTATAGATATTATGCTTAAGAACTCGTTATCTACTAATTATGAAGACTTTTTTTAACTATTCTTACATAAAAATTATATGTTAACTAAAAAAGATGGTTTAAACTTAGCAGAAATATACAACAATCATCATAGATTACCTAACAACAACACTAACATCAACCATACATGATGCATGAATTAAATGCATTAAACACACAATTTAATTCATAACAACAAGCAAACAATTAATCCCATAAACAACACTTATAATTCAAAATAATATCCACACCGTGCATATCTATATATATATATACTATTGTAAAAATAATTCCAACAAATTATGAAAATGTGTTTTTAGAGGAAAATAAACTTTAAAAGTTATTTAGAAATTCTAGTTCTCAAATCAAAGTACACTTGAACACTTATACTATCTTCCTCCAATATAACAGTGCAAATTAATAAACTATACTATTATCTTCCTCCAATATTAACAGTGCAAATTAATAAACTTCATTTAACTATAATTTCATAATTAATTAATTACAAAAAACTATTAGTAATAACAAAGTTTTCTTACTAAAAGTAGTTTCTAATTAAATAAGTAAAATACAACTTATAAATCACATTTCGGGTACCATATATTATAGTGGGACTTCTTCTAAACATGAACTTTAAGACTCATTAACTTGTAATAACTGCAAGTTTCCAAACAAAGACCAAGACAGTCAAACACAAAATAATGAATGGGAGAGTTTGTAATCATGTTGATATTATAATATAAGAAGAAGAGCACACAAATAATCCTAATAAAACCATATCATTAACACATCATTGTACGTGTTTCATCTTGTTTCACTCAGCTCTATCAAATAGGTTTAGTTACTCATGACAGAGATGCAAACGATGGAGATTAAAGAAGAATTACAAGAAAGATCATAAATGATTCTCGATAACTCCTCCAATGGTTTTAGAAAACAGTCGTCTCTGAGTTTTTCTGCTAGGGCACAAGACTTCAAACTTCTCAAATGTAAAAATGATCCCTGAAAAGTGAGAAAAATGAGTTTTTACATTCTCCTTATGCGGGAATTTGCGCTTTAAGGCGCATTTGGACAGATTAGGAAACCCTGAAAGGTGTTGCGCCCTCATGCGCACAACATATGCTATCTAACATTTACTACTTTTTTTGGATCTTAGCTTTCATTGGCACTTGGTTGGACTCCAATTGGACATCAACAAATCAATATGGCTGACATACTCCACATAGGTCATGTTGATTTCTCATAGAAATTCAGTAGTGCACTAAAACGAGAACAACGCAAAACTACAAAAAAATCTCTACTGAATCAAGAAAATAAGCGCATAAGCATTTTATTAATTCCATGAACAATAATCAACAAAATATATCAAATAACTCCTTAAATTAACTAATGATTAAAGATAAATAAGAATAAAAACAATAAAAAAATATGCATATGATGAATATATGTTAAGTCGGTTCACGAAACGAGTTAAAAAACAACATGTTGTTTAAGTCGTTTGTTGTTAACTTGGGCACGGAACTGATATGGTTTTTAGAGAGAGGAGGAATGTGCAAACTATGGTAGTGAGAGAGAGAGGAGAAACAATCAATTGTTTTTAAATTTTTTTTTTATTTGATAGATGTCTTTTTTTTTTGTCAAGTTTTAATTGTTTGTGCGTAAAGGCTACATATAAGTGGAGTAACCATCTAAGAATTTTTTTATACGAAAGTAAAAACTGAAATATTGAATATCTTCAGTAAAAACTTAATATATCAACGTGAAATTTCAAACTTTTTTATTTTCAATCTCTCTTTACAAAATTATATTATGACTTATATAAATTGTTAATCTGATTTTTTTTTATTAAGCTAAAAATTATTAAATTCTAATTGTTTCAAAAAGTACCTTTAAAGCTTTAGTATAGAATTGCCAATCATGATGAATTTCCTCATTTAGGGTGTAAAAATGAAGTCAAGATTACTTTTTCAATGTATAAATGAGAAGGCTTATTCAACATAGATTGTCAAATAAAACTTACATATACAAAGAGAAATACAATAATCATTGTTGGACTTTAGTCATTTGAATCCTAATTTTGACATAATTAACAAAACATACAATGATTCATACACCACATGATAAATCTTAATATATTGAATTGAGCAAGATTTCAGGAACAACAATCCAATCCTACACACTTGGAACATGTTGCTTGGAACACAAGAAATCAACAAAAGTTGATTTTTGACTGAAGCAAATCGATTGGAAATCGATTTCATAACAAGGGTGTAAGAAACACAATTGTTTGTGTGGTATAATCATTGGGCAACCGACTGACTAAATTAGAAATGAAAATTGCACAAGTCAGTAGCACCCCAGTTTTGAGGGTAATCGATTGACAAATGATTATACATTTCACAAATAAAACCTGATTGAAATAAATCGATGGGAAAATCGATTGTACAAGTCACAGTGACACCCCAGTTTTGAGGGTAATCGATTGGCAAATCGATTGCTTAAATATCTTTGCAAAATAATTTTCCCTGTGACAAACACAATCGATTGGACAATCTATTGTGTGAAATTTCAATCAAGTTAAGTTTGGTTGCAATCGATTGGGAAATCGATTGAACTAAACTCCAGGTAAGAACGTTTTCAGACAAATACATACAAATCAATTGGCACGTCGATTAACATCAAAATAGCTGAGTCACTGACTTAAACACAATCGATTGGCAAATCGATTGAAAGAACTTTTGAAATCTCAGTGAACTCTGAGCTTGTGGCCAAATCGATTCTGAGTATTTGTTAATCGATTATGAAGACTTAATAATCGATTACGAAATCGATTGATATGTGTTTATTTTGAACATAACATCTGCAATCGATTACGAAATTGATGCATATCAGTCTTAACATAATCACTGAAAAATGTTGTTTAAAGAATCGATTGATAAATCGATTGGCTTATATAGTTTCAAGACTCAAGAAAAACAAGACACACGATAATCGATTGGCAAATCGATTAGACTGGTTTTATCACTTTAAGAAATCGATTGGTAAATCGATTGATTAATATTTTTTTCAGAAACTATATAAACTGTCTTCAATCATTCTTTCAATAACAATCTGAAAAACACTTTGAATATTCTTGATATACAAAAGAACTCTCAATAAAACTTGGTTAACACACTGAGATTGCTTTTTCAGATCACAGCCAAAGAGATTATCAACAATCAATAGAGAGCTGGAAAAGTGATCTTGAAAGACAAGGTCTCATGAACAATCCTTGAAATATCCAGAATCGTGAGAAGTGACATTAACCAAGATTGAAGACTTCTTTTTGTTCTTCCTTTATTCTGTTTGTAATAATACTTTGAAACGAAACGAAAGCGAGAAAAAGCCAGCTTGAAACTGGTGGCTACTTTCTTGGGTGAGAGTGCTCAACAAGAAAGAGTCGTACTTTGATTCTGTGTTAGATTGCTGAGTATCTACAAGGATCAGAGGGTGATCAATAGGAAAGAGATCATTAAGATAGATAGGTTTCGGGGATGAAACTGGACAATCTGTAATTGATTCTTTCTATTGGAGAAGAAAATCTGAAATCCGTTTGGATTTGCAGGACTGGATGTAGGTTGTCAAGTTGACAACTGAACCAGTATAAATCCTTGGTGCAATCTTCTCTAACCCTTAACTCCTTTAATTTTCTATCTTGCAATATCTGTATATGTGATTAATATTAGATGCATGTTAAACATATTATGTGATAAGTAATATTGTTTAATCTGATAATTTGACTTGCATGCATCTTGGTTAATCTCCTATCAATTTACTTGAACTTGCTAATCTTGTATGCCACAATTTAAATTCCGCTGTGTGTATGAAATTGATTTAATTTCTTAAAGAACTGATACATTCCGATTATTTCGAGGTCGTACATACCAACAATTGGCCTCAGAGCCTAACTTTTTGAGAGGTAACACTCATATAAGGACTATGGCCTCAAACGATTTTCTGGGAGAAGGCGCATCGTTAGCAAGACCTCCAGCTTTCAACGGAACAGCTTATATGTACTGGAAGCACAGGATGCTGATATTCCTGGAAGCCAGTGGCATAGACATCCTTGACGCTGTTGAAAACGGTCCATATATTCCCAAGATTGCAGGAACAAATGACTCAATGATTCTCAAGCCTAGAGCCGACTGGTCTGACGACGACAAAAAGAAGGTAGGTTATAATGCTAAGGCTAAGAACATTATAACATCTGCTCTTTGTGCAAAAGAATTCTTTAGAGTATCAAACTGCAAGTCAGCAAAAGAAATGTGGGACATTCTTCAAGAAACACATGAAGGAACCACAGATGTGAAGAGAGCTCGCGTAAACACACTTATGCACGAATATGAATTATTCAGCATGAAAAAGGACGAATCCATCAGCGATCTGCAAACCAGATTCACACACATTGTGAATAATCTTCACGCATTGGGAAAGCAAGTGGACAACGAACAGCAGATTGGAAAAATTATGAGGTGTCTAATCAGAGAGTGGCAGCCAAAAATAACAGCCATAGCAGAATCTAAAGATCTAGCAAAGATGACGACTGCAACTTTTGTTTGGAAAACTAAGGGAACATGAAATGGAACTACATCGACTGACGAATCAGAAATGGAAAGCCGCAAAAAGAAAGGATTATCTCTGAAGGTTCAAGCCCAGCAATGAAAACTGAATCAGATAGCTGCTCAGATCAATCCAGTAGTGAATCTGAAGAGCCGGAAATCGGGTTGCTTGTCAAGAAATTTAAGAAGTTTTCTGAAGAAGAAAACAACAAATTCAGAAAATCATCTAGCTCCAAGACTACTGACAACAAAGACCATACATGCTATGAATGTGGTAAAACTGGTCACATAAAGTCAGAATGCTACAAATTGCAGAAACAAGAATAGAGCTACAAAAATCAAAAGGCAAGGAACCAGTCACCAAAACCAGAAAAGCTTATATTGCATGGAATGATAACGATGAACACTCCTCTGCCTCTTCTGATGAAGAAGAAGTCAATTTGTGTTCTCATTGCAAATACAGATTCAGAATCAGAAAAAAGAGGTTCTCGTGCTTGACATCCACGAAACACTCATGGTATCTAGATAGCGGATGCTCAAAGCACATGACTGGTGACAAATCCAAATTCCTGTCCCTGACATTAAAGGAAGGAGGCTTGTCAAATATGGTGATAACAACAGAGGACAAGATCATTGAATTGGTGAATGTAGGCGATGAAATCAACTGCAGTAATCAAAAAATGTGTTATACGTTGAAGGATTAAAACACAAACTTACTGAGTATAAGCCAGCTATGTGACAAAGGTTTTCAAGTAAGTTTTTCATCACAATCTTGCATTATTGAGCATAAAGATGACAAACACATAAAGCTAGTTGGGGACAGAATTAACAACATTTACATGTTGGATTTCAATTCTGTACCAAGTGCAGTATGCTGCTTGTTATCCAACTCAGATGAAACATGGCTTTGGCATAAAAAGAATTGCTCACATACACATAAATCATTTGAATAAACTTGTCAGCAAACAGTTAGTCTTAGGTCTACCAAATAGGAAAGTTCTCTAAAGATAGACTGTGTGATGCATGTGAGAAGAGTAAACTGGTTAAGACTCCATTTCCCTCTATAGACTTGGTTAGAACAAATAGAGTTTTACAACTAGTTCACATGGACCTTTTTGGATTTGCCCAAGTTAAGAGTTTAGGTGGAAACCTGTATGGATATGTGCTGGTTGATGATTATTCTAGATTCACATGGACTTACTTTTTAGCTCATAAAAGTGATATATTCTCAGTTTTCAAAAAGTTTGCTGCTTTGGTTCAAAATGAGAATGATCTGAAAATTGTTTCAATAAAAAGTGATCATGGAGGTGAATTCCAAAATGATCTTTTTCAAAATTATTGTGAATCACATGGAATCAACCACATATATTCTGCCCCTAGGACACCACAACAGAATGGGGTAGTGCGAGAGGAAAAATAGATCCTAGAAGAGTTAGCTAGGACCATGCTTAAGGACTCCAACCTACCTAAGTACTTTTGGGCAGATGCAATTTAGTATAGCCACTCATGTTGTGAATAGAGTTCTCATTAGGCCCCTCTTAGGAAAACACCCTATGAGCTTTACAAGGGTAGAAAACCAAACCTGTCCTACTTTAGAATCTTTTGGTTGTAAGTGCTTTGTGTTGAACAATGGCAAAGAACACCTAGGAAAGTTTGACCCTAAGGCAGATGAATGTATCTTTTTAGGATATTCCCAAACTAGTAAGGCCTATAGAATCTACAACAAAAGAACAAAAACCATAGAAGAGTCAGTTCATGTAAAGTTTGATGAATCTTTTACAGAAAACTTGAACAAAAACTCCTTCTAAGGTTATTGACATTTTGGATGATGTTGTAGAATCTGAACCACTAGAACAACCTATAGCTGACCCTCCAACTAGTTCAGACCTTGTAGAACCTATAGAAACCTGTGAGTTGCCTAAGGAATGGAAGTTCAACAGAAACCACCCTTTAGACAAACATTATAGAGATATCTCTAAAGGTGTTGCAACTAGGAGAAGCCTTAGTCAGTGTTTGTAACTTTACAGCCTTTGTATCTCAGATTGAACCTAAGAACATTAAGGAAGCCCTGCTAGATAATGAGTGGATACTTGCTATGCAAGAGGAGTTAAACCAGTTTGAGAGAAACAAGGTGTGGAGTTTAGTACCTAGGCCAGAGGGTAAGCATGTGATAGGAACCAGGTGGGTGTTCAGAAACAAGTTGGATGAGAAATGGTGTGATAACTAGAATAAAGCCAGATTAGTAGCAAAGGGTTATAGTCAAGAGGAGGGAATAGATTTTGATGAAACCTATGCCCCAGTAGCTAGACTAGAAGCCATAAGAATTTTATTGGGCTTATGCTTGTATAATGGACTTCAATCTTTATCAAATGGATGTGAAGAGTGCCTTTCTCAATGGTGGACCTTTCAAGAGGAAGTCTTTGTTAGCCAAACACCTGGTTGAAAATCCTGATTTTCCTAATCATGTGTATAAACTCTCAAAGGCCCTCTATGGGTTAAAACAAGCTCCAAGAGCTTGGTATGAGAAGCTCAGCAATTCCTAATTCAACAAAACTTTTTAGAGGAAATGTTGACAAGACTCTTTTCACAAAAACTACTGGGAAATGACATCTTGCTTGTCCAAGTATATGTTGATGACATTATATTTGGATCTACAAATGATAAACTGTGCAAAGAATTTGAAAATTTAATGAAAGGTAAATTTGAAATGTCAATGATGGTGAACTGTCATATTTTCTTGGGATTTCAAATTAACCGAAGCAAGCAAGGCATTTTCATTAGTCAATCTAAATATTGTTCTGATTTGATAAAGAAATTTAACTTTGATAAACTTAAGTCCATTGATACACTCATGAGTCAAGGAAATTTCTTAGACCGAGATGAGAAAGGTAAACCTGTAGATGTCACTAGATTCCGTGTATGATGGATCTCTGCTCTACCTTACAGCAAGCCGACCAGACATTATGTTCAGTGTTTGTATGTGTGCAAAGGTATCAATCGAATCCGAAGAATCTCACTTCAGTGCAGTTAAGAGAATTTTCAGATACTTGGTAGAAACTAAAAGTCTTGGTTTGTGGTATCCAAAAGGATCAACATGTACATTGATTGGTTATTCAGACTCAGACTTTGCCGGTTGTAAACTTGACAGGAAAAGTACCTCATTGAACTTGTCATCTGCTTGGTAATTCTCTAGTGTCTTGGTTCAAAAAGAAAGCAAACAAGTATTGCATTGTCTACTGCTGAAGCTGAATACATAGCAGCTGGGAGCTGTTGTGCTCAAATTCTATGGATGAAACAGCATTTAATGGACTTCGGGTGTCGATTTGGATTAACAGTGCCGATCATGTGTGATAACACAAGTGCAATCAGCATAACAAGAAACCCAGTAATGCACTCAAGGACAAAACACATTGAGGTAAGGCATCACTTCATAAGAGACCACTTTCAGAATGGAGTTATCAAACTTGAGTATGTGAACACTACAGAACAGTTAGCTGATATCTTCACAAAAGCTTTGCCAAGAGAAAGTTTTTTGCAAATAAGGATGAAACTAGGGATCATTGATCCTAGTGAAGTATGATTTTTGTTGATTCTGGTATTTTTCAGTAATGTTTTCCAGTTAAATCGATTTGGAAATCGATTACCAGCATGGTAAATGGTTTATAAAATCGATTTGGGAATCGATTACTTTAGCCCAGGATTTAAAGTTCAGAAATTTTTTTTTAAACCTTCACAAGCATCGATTTGGAAATTGATTAGTTAAGTGTTCAACCTTAAGACAATCGATTTGGACATCGATTAAGTAAAACTGGAACTCGATTTGAACATCGATTTGAAATATGACCGTTACTCTTATTTTACTAGCCGTTGGAACTTTATCATTACTGAATCGGTTGAGGATTTCCAGCAACGGTAACCTAATCGATTGGGAAATCGATTTACAAGGTCAAGAGTATAAATAGGAACAGTTCTAAATCGATTTCTGCATTCTATTTTCCAGATTTTCACTGCTTTTCTCTTGTCTGCTTCATTCTTCTGTCTCTGTATCTGTTAGCATCTTCATTCTACATTCTACCTACTTCGAACCTACATCAAATTATTGATATGGCACGTGTAAAACAGACCCAAGCTCGTACTCCATCTCCCTCATCTTCTTCCACAAGTGAAACACCTTCACCCCCACCAACTTTGACAAAGAGAGTACCTATCCCAACTCACAAAATTCTTGCCAAAGATAAGGGCAAGGCTCCTGCACCAATCCAAGAGAAGACGAAGAAACGTAAAGAACCCCCAACAGAGAAGCTCATGGCTGATGCCATGAAAGAAATATCTCAGAAAAGGAAGAAGAAACCTAATTCTTCACCACCTCCCAAGAAGGTCTCAGCACCAAAGGAAAAGGAGGCACAACCATCTCTGTCAACAGACTTTGCAAAGAGGAAAATTCATGAGGCAAGAACCATGGATTTTGCATACTTTGATGTTGTTGAATTCACGTTTCAAAATCATCTCAGATTTCATGGATTGGAGAGTTTTCTTTCTTCTACACTTGATAGCTACCCAAGGCTGCTCAGGGAGTTTTATTCTACATTCAAGTTAACTGAAGAAGGGTTTACTGCTTTAGTTAAGGGAAAAAGGATTGCAATGTCCTTTGATGACTTCTCTACTTTGTCTGGATTGCCTTTCTACGGCAAATCTATCGATGGCAGCTCGGAAGCTGACACTGCCGATGAAGGTTGGAAGAAACACTTGATAGGCATTACAGCAGTAAAAGACCTGATGATCGATGGGTTCGTTGAATCTATTTCATTGCCCATTGGTCAAATGAAGGTTCAACAGAGGATGTTGATGTACACTCTTACGCGTATGTTGGTACCAAGATCAGGAAACCATGCAGTAGTCCTGTAACACCCCGTTTTTCAAAGCGAGGGTATATTTTTTTTTCAAAAGTAAATAAACTAAAACAGAGGAATAAATAAAGAAATGCCTTTGGATAAATAATTGAGTCATTATAATTTACAGGCAGCGGAAAAGTTACTCCAATTATAAATCCAAACCATTTTCCCAACAACAAATGGTACATGTAACCCATCGAAAATAACATGTCAGGCTGACAATATTAGTATAGGTACAGTCTTCCATTTTAAAATAAATGCAATACAAAAGAAAGACATCTGTTCCCTCTGTGACAACCTAGTCTGATCATTTTACAAACAACTAAACACCTGACCGATCTCCACCGCGCCCCGTGAGATCCCCCTATCGTAGCTGCAGTCAAGCGTTCCCATCTCCATTTCCGTCTGTGGGGTACGAACCGGTAAGATCGTCCTGACTCTCATCTGAGGGCAAAGCCCAGATTTCCACAATAATTGTAAAGGTCACCAACCGAAATAACAGTTAACACATAACATTTAAGTTTGAATGCTAAAAATAAACTTTACAACCAAGCATACACCTTAGCAGGATTTTCAATATGCGAAAAGTTCATACAGTACATTGCCAATGAAAAATGAAGGTAAAATGCAGTTCTCGATCTCTTAATTAACACATAATAAAAACAAGACATGGATAGATTCACGAGCAATTAATCATACACTAAAACTGAGGATTTTCACTGAGCCAATCGATTGGGCAATCGATTGGGTGAAGATTTTTAATGGAAAAAAGAATCCTGGGCTGAATCAATCGATTTGGCAATCGATTGACAGGATAACGGTGCCCCTGACTTAATCCCAATCGATTTCCAAATCGATTTCCTGAAGGTTTTTAGTGAAATTTTGAACTCTGGCTTGATTCAATCGATTTGGCAATCGATTGACAGGATAGCTGAGCCTCTGACTTAATGGCCAATCGATTTTCCAAATCGATTTGGTCGAATATGGATGAGTCCCTGACTTAGGCCCAATCGATTGGGCAATCGATTTCGTAAATGATTTTCGAAAAACTGATTACAAAATCGATTGGCTAATCGATTTTGTCCATTTGGCCAAGTCCCTGTTTACTATCCAATCGATTGGGAAATCGATTTACCTGTGTATTTTTTTCAAAAATTCATAAACTAACTCAATCACATTCATACATAATCCCAATTCTTAACACTTAACACTGATAACACAATTACTATGACATCATGGATTTCGAAATGGTATTGCAATCAAACATGTTATCACCAAATTCCAAACATAACACTTAGCATTTATAACACATTACTACACAACAAAAATGAACCAACAGTTCACAAATCAACAGGGTGTAGTCTCTTGCGGACAAACACAATTCCCTCAGGAACGTAAGTCGTAAACGTACTACCTATCACGGGTCCGTACCGTTTACCGAGGTGCCACCTATCCCGGGTCAGCACAACTTACCAAAACATACACGAGTAAACGAGACATTAAGAGATTCCCCATTCTTAATTCTCGTCTAACTTAAACCAGGGCGTAGTCTCTCACGGACAGACCCCTGCGCAGTCTCTCACGGACAAACGCAATTCCCGCAGGAACGTAAGTCGTAAACGTACTACCTATCACGGTCCGTACTGTTTACCGAGGTGCCACCTATCCCGGGTCAGCACAACTTACCAAACACAATTCCCTCAGGAACGTAAGTCGTAAACGTTACTACCTATCACGGGTCTGTACTGTTTACCGAGGTGCCACCATCCCGGGTCAGCACGACTTTACCAAACGTAAATCGTAAACGTACTGCCTATCACGGCCTTTACTGTTTACCAAATTGCCACCATCCCGGGTCAGCACGATTTACCGAAAACACAAAAAAAAAGCAGACATTAAGAGATTCCCCATCTTAATACTCATTTAACTTAAACGATTTCAAACAACATTCAGTAAATAAGTCATTAAGAGATTCCCATCTTAATACTCATTTACTAATGACGATTTTCAAAAACGAACATTAGTAACACGAACACCCCATTCTCAACGCCCAAATCTTAAACAATTTTCCAAGTAACCGAGACATTAAGAGATTCCCATCTTAACGACCAGTTAACTTAAACGGTTTTCAAAACAAAGATCCGGACATTAAGACCCCATTCTTAACGCCCAGTTAACTTAAACGATTTTCTTTAAAACAAAATTTTAAGTAACCAACAAATTAATAAGTAACCGAGACTTAGGAGATTCCCCATTCTTAACGCCAGTTA
>PGTU02009200.1:0-11914 GCA_002896215.2 Cicer echinospermum
ATAGGGTTTTTAAAACCAATCTTATGCATCAATAGGGTCTATGTTTGTGTCATTGGTATGAAAATTTAGTCATTTCGTCCTCCTTAGACTTTTCTTTCTTCATTTAGGTTTTTAACCAATCGTCTTGTCTGCATCAATAATTCATTTGTGTGATGAAACATTTAGGTCATTTTCGTCCCTAGTGTATTCTTGCTCCATATAGGGTTTTTAACCAATCTTGGCATCCAATAGGTGTGGTTTGTTCATTGGATATGAACATTTAGGTCATTTCGTCTCCCTCCCTAGACTTATTCTTGTTCCAATTAGGTTTTTTAACCAATCTTGTGCATGCAATAAGTCATTGTTGTTCATTGGTTACACTTTAGGTCATTTTCGTCCCTAGGACTTATGTTGTCCATTGGATTTTTTTAACCAATTCTTGTGATCCAATTTTGTGTAATTGGATTAACATTTCAGATATTTTCGTCCTTCCTAGGCTTATTCTTGTCCAATTAGGGTTTTTAACCAATCTTGTGCATCCAATAAGTTCATTTGTGTCATTGGATGTGATATGATCTTGTTAGTCATAGTTCACTTTAAGGATCGTCTAGGTCGGAAACTTACAGATTTGAGTGAAAAAATCGCGTATAGTTGGTGAATGCGATAAACAGTGCTACGAAACTCCGATTCGGCCGATTCCAAAACGAGGTGAAAGTTGATGTTCCAAAACACAAGTTAGGCGTTTGAATCACCGAAAAACAATATATAGAACTCGAGATATGAAGGCAGGTTACTGATCACGAAAATTCAAAGAATTGGAGTATTAGGGTTTTGATGTAAAGGAAACTCAATATTATTATTCAGCATGGAAACAACGAACAAAATGGCGCCACAATCTAGAGATTGATAAGCCAAAAAAGAACGCCACAAGGATTAACAGCCTTGATAAGTTCAAGATGAATTCTTTCAAGAACTCTAGAGAGCAAAGCCTCACAAAAATAATAATCAAAATCTCCCATCCATGAGGTTACAAATGCTTATTTATACTAAGTCTATCTCTAAACCTAAATGGGTCATAAGTGACACCATTCTCTGTAGGCCCATATTAGTCTTACATGTTATTTTTTTTTTCTAAAATAAACTTAATGTAAGTAAGTAAAGTATCTTCACTTACACATAACAAAAAACTAAATCAATAATAAAACTACTACAATTCCAAATCAAAGCAATCTAAGAATTAATACAAAACCAAATTTAAAATATATAAAGTTTATCCTAATTTATAAAATATGAATCATCTTCATGCTCTTGAGATCCTTATCACTATGCTTATTCTTGTCCAATTAGGGTTTTTAACCAATCTTGAGCATGCAATAAGTTCATTTGTGTCATTGGATTAACATTTTAGGTCATTTTCGTCCTCCCTAGGCTTATTCTTGTCCATTTCAGGTTTTTAACCAATCTTGTGCATCCCAATAAGTTCATTTGTGTCAATGATTGAACATTTAGGTCATTTCGTCCTCCCTAGGTTTATTCTTGTCCAACTAGGTCAATCTTATGCATCCAATAGGTGTGTTTGTGTCATTGGATGAACATTTAGGTATTTTCGTCCTTCTAACTCTTCTTGTCCAATTAGGGTTTTTAACCAATCTTGTGCATCCAATAAGTTCATTTGTGTCATTGGATGAACATTAAGGTAATTTTTGTCCTCCCTAGGTTTATTCTATTCCAATTAGGGTTTTTAATCAATCTTGTGCATTGAATAGGTGTCAGTGATACCTCAGTTTTAAGGGTAATCGATTGGCAAAATCGATTACTTGAAAATCACTTGCAAAATAACTTTTCATGTGACATACAAATCGATTGGACAATCTATGTTGTAATATTTCAATCAAGTTAAATTTGGTCGAAATCGATTGGGAAATCGATTGAACCAAATCCCAGGTAAGAACGTTTTCAGACAGATACATACAAATCGATTGGCACGTCGATTAGTATCAAAATAGCTGAGTCACTGACTTAAACACAATCGATTGGCAAATCGATTGACAGAACCTTTTGAAAACCCAATGAACTCTGAGCGTGTGATCAAATCGATTTTACGTATTTGTTAATCGATTATGAAGACTTGATAAATCGATTACGAAATCGATTGATATGTGTTTCAGTTGGAACATAACATCTGCAATCGATTACGAAATCGATTCATATCAGTCTTAACATAATTACTGAAAATTATTGTTTAAAGAATCGATTGGTAAATCGATTGACTTATATAGTTTCAAGATTCAAGAAAAACAAGACACACGATAATCGATTGGCAAATCGATTAGACTGTTTTTTCACTTTATGAAATCGATTGGTAAATCGATTGATTCATATGTTTTTCAGAAACTATATAAACTGTCTTCAAAAGAATCAAAAATATACTTTGAATATTCTTGATATACAATAACACTTGGTTAATACACTGAGATTACTTTTTCAGATCAAAAGAAAAAGAAGATTAATCAACAATCAAAAAGATAGCTGGAAAAGTGATCTTGAAAGACAAGGGTTCTCATAAACATCTTTGAATATCCAGAATTGTGAGAAGCCATATTGACCAAGATTGAGGATTACTTTTTGTTCTTTTTAATTCTGTTTGTAATAATGCTTTGAAACAAAAACGAAAGCAAGGAAAATCAGCTAGAAACTGGTGACTACTTTCTTGGGTGAGAGTGCTCAACAAGAAAGAGTTGGACTTTGATTCTGTGTTAGGTTTGCCGAGTATCTACAAGGATCAGAGGGTGATCAATAGGAAAGAGATCATTAAGATAGATAGGTTTCGGGAAGGAAACTGGACAATCTGTAATTGATTCTTTCTATTGGAGAAGAAAATCTGAAATCCGTTTGGATTTGCAGGACTGGATGTAGGTTGTCAAGTTGACAACTGAACCAGTATAAACTCTTGATATATCTGTATATGTGATTAATGTTAGATGCATGTTAAACATATTCTGTGATAAGTAATATTGTTTAATCTGATAATCTGACTTGTATGCATCTTAGTTAACCTCATATCAATCTAATAAAACTTGCTAATCTTGTATGCCACAAATTAATTTTCGCTGTGTGTATGAAATTGATTTAATTTCATAAAGAACTGATACATTCTGATATATTCCGCTTATTACGAGGTCATATATACCAACAATTGGCCTCAGAGCCTAACTTTTCGAGAGGTAACACTCATAAAAGCACTATGGCCTCAAACGATTTTCTGGGAGAAGGCGCATCGTTAGCAAGACCTCCAGCTTTCAACGGAACAGCTTATATGTACTGGAAGCACAGGATGTTAATCTTCTTGGAAGCTAGTGGCATAGACATCCTTGACGCTGTTGAAAATGGTCCATATATTCCCAAGATTGCAGGAACGAATGACTCAATGATTCTCAAGCCTAGAGCCGACTGGTCAGATGATGACAAGAAAAAGGTAGGTTATAATGCTAAGGCTAAAAACATTATAACATCTGCTCTTTGTGCAGAAGAATTTTTTAGAGTGTCAAACTGCAAGCCAGCAAAAGAAATGTGGGACATTCTTCAAGAAACACATGAAGGAACCACAGACGTGAAGAGAGCTCGCGTAAACACACTGATGCACGAATATGAATTATTCAGCATGAAAAGGGACGAATCCATCAGTGATCTGCAAACCAGATTCACACACATTGTGAATAATCTTCATGCATTGGGGAAAGCAAGTGGATAATGAACAGCATATTGGAAAAATTATGAGATGTCTAACCAGAGAATGGCAGCCAAAATAACAGCCATAGCAGAATCTAAAGATCTAGCAAAGATGACGACTGCAACTTTGTTTGGAAAACTAAGGGAGCATGAAATGGAATTACATCGGCTGGATGAATCAGAAATGGAAAGCCGCAAAAAGAAAGGACTATCTCTGAAGGTTCAAGCTCAGCAATCGAATTACATCGACTGCAACTTCTGTACCTAGTGCTGTATGCTGCTTGTTATCCAACTCAGATGAAACATGGCTTTGGCATAAAAGAATTGCTCATATACACATAAATCATTTGAATAAACTTGTCAGCAAACAGTTAGTCCTAGGTCTACCAAATAGGAAGTTCTCTAAAGATAGACTGTGTGATGCATGTGAGAAAAGTAAACTGGTTAAGACTCCATTTCCCTCTATAGACTTGGTTAGAACAAATAGAGTTTTACAACTAGTTCACATGGACCTTTTTGGACCTGCCCAAGTTAAGAGTTTAGGTGGAAACCTGTATGGATATGTGCTGGTTGATGATTATTCTAGATTCACATGGACTTACTTTTTAGCTCATAAAAGTGATACATTCTCTGTTTTCAAAAAGATTGCTGCTTTAGTACAAAAATTAGAATGATTTGAAAATTGTTTCAATAAAAAGTGATCATGGAGGTGAATTCCAAAATGATCTATTTCAAAATTATTGTGAATCAAATGGAATCAACCACATTTATTCAGCTCCTAGGACACCACAGCAGAATGGGTAGTGGAGAGGAAAAATAGATCCCTAGAAGAGTTAGCTAGGACCATGCTTAAAGACTCCAACCTACCTAAGTACTTTTGGGCAGATGCAATTAGTACAGCCACCCATGTTGTGAATAGAGTTCTCATTAGGCCCCTGCTTAGGAAATACCCTATGAGCTTTACAAGGGTAGAAAACCAAACCTGTCCTACTTTAGAATCTTTGGTTGTAAATGCTTTGTTTTAAACAATGGCAAAGAACACCTAGGAAAGTTTGACCCTAAGGCAGATGAAGGTATCTTTTTAGGGTATTCCCAAACTAGTAAGGCCTATAGAATCTACAACAAAAGAACAAAAACCATAGAAGAGTCAGTTCATGTAAAGTTTGATGAATCTTTTACAGAAAACTTGAACAAAACTCCTTCTAAGGTTATTGACATTTTGGATGATGTTGTAGAATCTGAACCACTAGAACAACCTATAGCTGATCCTCCAACTAGTGCAGACCCTGTAGAACCTATAGAAACCTGTGAGTTGCCTAAGGAATGGAAGTTCAACCGAAACCACCCTTTAGACAACATTATAGGCGATATCTCTAAAGGTGTTGCAACTAGGAGAAGCCTTAGTCAGTTTTGTAACTTTACAGCCTTTGTATCTCAGATTGAACCTAAAAACATTAAAGGAAGCCCTTTTAGATAGTGAGTGGATACTTGCTATGCAAGAGGAGTTAAACCAGTTTGAGAGAAACAAGGTGTGGAACTTGTACCTAGGCCAGAGGGTAAGCATGTTATAGGAACTAGGTGGGTGTTCAGAAATAAGTTAGATGAGAATGGTGTGATAACTAGGAATAAAGCCAGATTAGTTGCAAAGGGTTATAGTCAAGAGGAGGGAATAGACTTTGATGAGACCTATGCCCCAGTAGCTAGACTAGAAGCCATAAGAATTTTATTGGCTTATGCATGTATCATGGACTTCAATCTATATCAAATGGATGTGAAGAGTGCCTTTCTCAATGGAGACCTCCAAGAGGAAGTCTTTGTTAGTCAACACCTGGTTTTGAAAATCCTGATTTGCCTAACCATGTGTATAAACTCTCAAAGGCCTCTATGGGTTAAAACAAGCTCCAAGAGCTTGGTATGAGAAACTCAACACTTTCCTCATTCAACAAAATTTTTCAAGAGGAAATGTTGATAAGACACTCTTTACAAAAACTACTGAAAATGACATCTTGCTGGTCCAAATTTATGTTGATGACATAATATTTGGATCAACAAATGATAAACTTTGCAAAGAATTTGAAAATTTAATGAAAGGTAAATTTGAAATGTCAATGATGGGTGAACTATCATATTTCTTGGGATTTCAAATTAACCAAAGCAAGCAAGGCATTTTCGTTAGTCAATCTAAATATTGTTCTGATTTGATAAAGAAATGTAACTTTGATAAACTTAAGTCCATTGATACACCCATGAGTCAAGGAAATTTCTTAGACCGAGATGAGAAGGGTAAGCCTATAGATGTTACTAGATTTCGTGGTATGATTGGATCTCTGCTCTACCTTACAGCAAGCCGACCAGATATCATGTTCAGTGTTTGTATGTGTGCAAGGTATCAATCGAATCCGAAGGAATCTCACCTCAGTGCAGTAAAGAGAATTTTCAGATACTTAGTAGGTACTAAAAGTCTTGGTTTGTGGTATCCAAAAGGTTCAACTTGTACTTTGGTTGGTTATTCAGACTCAGACTTTGCTGGTTGTAAACTTGACAGAAAGAGTACTTCAGGAACATGTCATCTGCTTGGTAATTCTCTAGTATCTTGGTTCAGTAAGAAGCAAACAAGTATTGCATTGTCTACTGCAGAAGCTGAATACATAGCAGCTGGGAGCTGTTGTGCTCAAATTTTGTGGATGAAACAGCATTTAATGGACTTCGGTGTCGATTTGGGAACAGTGCCGATCATGTGTGATAACACAAGTGCTATCAGCATAACCAAGAACCCAGTAATGCATTCAAGGACAAAACACATTGAGGTAAGGCATCACTTCATAAGAGACCACTTTCAGAATGGAGTTATCAAACTTGAGTATGTGAACACTACAGAACAATTAGCTGATATCTTCACAAAAGCATTGCCAAAGAAAGTTTTTTGAACATAAGGATGAAACTAGGGATCATTGATCCTAGTGAAGTATAAGTTTTTGTTGATTCTGGTACTTTTCAGTAATGTTTTCCAGTTAAATCGATTTGGAAATCGATTACCAGCATGGTAAATCGTTTATAAAATCGATTTGGGAATCGATTACTTTACCCCAGGATTCAAAATTTCAGAAATTTTTTTTTAACCTTCACGAGCATCGATTTGGAAATCGATTAGCTAAGTGTTCAACCTTAAGATAATCGATTTGGGAATCGATTAAGTAAAACTGGAATTCGATTTGAACATCGATTTGAAATGTGACCGTTACTCCAAAGTTACTAGCCGTTGGAAATTCATCATTACTGAATCGATTGAGGATTCCCAGCAACGGTAACCTAATCGATTGGGAAATCGATTTACTAGGTCAAGAGTATAAATAGGAACAGTTCCAAATCGATTTCTGCACTCTGTTTTCCAGATTTTCTCTCTGCATTTCTCATGTGTTCTTCATTCTTCTGTCTCTGCATTTGTTTGAATCTGCATTCTACACTCTACACACTTCGAATCCACACAAATTGTTGATATGGCCCGTGTAAAACAGACTCAAGCACGCACTCCATCTCCATCATCTTCTTCCACCAGTGAAACACCATCACCACCCCCAACTTTGACAAAAAGAGTACCCATCCCAACTCATAAAATACTTGCGAAAGATAAAGGAAAAGCTCCTGCCCCAGTCCAGGAAAGTCGAAGAAACGGAAGGAACCTCCTACTGAAAAGCTCATGGCTGATGCCATGAAAGAGATTACTCAGAAAAGAAAGAAGAAGCCTAATTCTTCTCCACCTCCTAAGAAAATTTCTGCACCTAAGGAAAAGGAAGTACAACCATCCCTGTCTACAGACTTCGCAAAAAGGAAGATTCATGAAGCTAGAACATGGATTTGAATATTTTGATGTTGTGGAATTCACTTTTCAGAACCACCTCAGGTTTCATGGATTGGAAAGTTTTTTGTCTTCTACACTTGACAGCTATCCAAGGCTGATCAGGAATTTTATTCTACATTTAAGATGACTGAAGAAGTTTTACTGCTTCAGTTAAAGGAAAAAGAATTACAATGACTTTTTATGATTTCTCAACTTTATCTGGATTGCCTTTCTACGGCAAATCTATTGATGGCCAGCACAGAAGCCGACACTGCCGATGAAGGTTGGGAAGAAACACTCCTAGGCATACCGCAGTTAAAGACCTGATGGTTGATGGGTTCTGTTGAATCGATTTCACTGCCCATTGGTCAGATGAATGTTCAACAGAGGATGTTGATGTATGCTTTGACGCGTATTTCTGGTTCCACAATCGGGAAATCATGCAGTAGTCCAGAAGTTGGACATCATACTGCTGTGGGGCTTATCCAAGAGTTAAGGATGAGCTGGTGTTGGATTGTGCTAAGGGCAACATGTTGGAAGCATCTCAAAGCAAGCTGATGCTGCCTTATCCACAGTTGATCACTAAGATTCTCAACACTTCAAGGTCTCATTTGTGAAATGAGGAATCTGCTAAGGACGACTTTGGTATTTGGTGAATCGATTGTGAAATCAGATGCAGTTGAAACGGTTACATGCAAATGGATAAGACCTCAAGCAGCTGCTGACCTTGTCCAGCCCCAACCTCAAACCTCAATCTCAGCCTCCACCAGTCACTGAATCTGCTACTCCTGATTTTGTGAAAAGAATATTGGAATTCATTGAAGCTCAGATGGCACACAATGCCAAAGTGTTGGAATCCCAGACCAGATTAGAAGCAAGTTTAAGGACTATGCAAGCCTCCTTGAACTCTGTTGTTCAAGATGTGGATGCGATTCAGACACACCTCGCATCAAACTGTCATTTGAAGACGTCGCGGAGATTGGTCGACAAGCTGCAGATGAACCTAACCTAAACCCCCTAGTTAACCCTGAGACTCACGGTGAGGAGACACCTGCTGAGGTTAATACAGCGGTCTCAACCTCTCCCTTAGATGATAGTGCGGACCAGCCCACACTAGGTGATTAGGACCCTTAGGTTTCATACTGTTTTGCTTTGACCTGTTATAATTATGTGATGTATGATGAATTTTTTATAAATGTTATATCTTTTTGGCTTAATCATCTAAGTTGCTCATTAATTGCATTGATTGATTTTGCCTTTATACATGTAAACTTCATTGTTTCTGATGCATTATGTTATATGTTTCAAACCCAATGCATATGTTCTTTAACATAGGGGGAGAAATTGTTTCTACCTTTTTGCCTTAACTGACAAAGGGGGAGAAATATTATAACTTGACAGTTGCATTATGGATGTTTTGTTTGAAAGTTGTTATTGCTTTGATACTTGATGATATAGTTTGCTCTGATACTTAATAACAATTAATAATGTAGTTTATAATACACTTATGCTTGTTGATTTGAAATGCTCAAGTTACAATTGTATGAATTGTCAATTATGCCAAAAAGGGGGAGATTGTTGGATTTTGATCCTTTGATTCTTAATTTTGACATAATTAATAATTCAACAATGTTCATACAATACATGATAAATCTAATATTTGAATTGAGCAAGATTTCAGGAACAACAATCAAATCCTACACACTTGGAATAGGTTGCTTGGAACACAAGAAATCAACAAAAAGTTGATTTTTGACTGAAGCAAATCGATTTGGGAAATCGATTTCATGACAAGGGTGTAAGGAAACACAACTGTTTGTGTTGGTATAATCGATTGGGCAATCCAACTGACTGAATTAAAAATGAAAAATGCACAAGTCAGTAGCATCCCAGTTTTGAGGGTAATCGATTGACAAAATCGATTATACATCTCACAAAGTAAACCTGATTGAAATACATCGATTGGGAAATCGATTGGCCAAGTCACAGTGATACCTCAGTTTTAAGGGTAATCGATTGGCAAATCGATTACTTAAAAATCACTTGCAAAATAACTTTTCCTGTGACATACAAATCGATTGGACAATCTATGTTGTAATATTTTCAATCAAGTTAAATTTGGTCGAAATCGATTGGGAAATCGATTGAACCAAATCCCAGGTAAGAACGTTTTCAGACAGATACATACAAATCGATTGGCACGTCGATTAGTATCAAAATAGCTGAGTCACTGACTTAAACACAATCGATTGGCAAATCGATTGACAGAACCTTTTGAAAACCCAGTGAACTCTGAGCGTGTGATCAAATCGATTTTACGTATTTGTTAATTGATTATGAAGACTTGATAAATCGATTACGAAATCGATTGATATGTGTTTCAGTTGGAACATAACATCTGCAATCGATTACGAAATCGATTCATATCAGTCTTAACATAATTACTGAAAATTATTGTTTAAAGAATCGATTGGTAAATCGATTGACTTATATAGTTTCAAGATTCAAGAAAAACAAGACACACGATAATCGATTGGCAAATCGATTAGACTGTTTTTTCACTTTATGAAATCGATTGGTAAATCGATTGATTCATATGTTTTTTCAGAAACTATATAAACTGTCTTCAATCTGTCTTCCAGAATTGTGAGAAGCCATATTGACCAAGATTGAAGATTACTTTTTGTTCTTTTTAATTCTGTTTGTAATAATTCTTTGAAACAAAAACGAAAGCAAGGAAAATCCAGCTAGAAACTGGTGACTACTTTCTTGGGTGAGAGTGCTCAACAAGAAAGAGTTGCACTTTTGATTCTGTGTTTAGGTTGTCGAGTATCTACAAGGATCAGAGGGTGATCAATAGGAAAGAGATCATTAAGATAGATAGGTTTCGGGAAGGAAACTGGACAATCTGTAATTGATTCTTTCTATGGAGAAGAAAATCTGAAATCCGTTTTGGATTTGCAGGACTGGATGTAGGTTGTCAAGTTGACAACTGAACCAGTATAAACTCTTGGTGCAATCTTCTCTAACCCTTAACTTCTGTGATTTACTATCTTGATATATCTGTATATGTGATTAATGTTAGATGCATGTTAAACATATTCTGTGATAAGTAATATTGTTTTTATCTGATAATCTGACTTGTATGCATCTTAGTTAATCTCATATCAATCTAATAAAACTTGCTAATCCTGTATGCCACAAATTTTAATTTCCGCTGTGTGTATGAAATTGATTTAATTTCATAAAGAACTGATACATTCTGATATATTTCCGCTTATTACGAGGTCATATATACCAACACTCTTGTGCTAGACTTATTCTTGTCCAATTAGGGTTTTGAACCAATCTTGTGCATCCAATAAGTTCATTTGTGTCATTGGATGAACATTTAGGTCATTTTCGTCCTCCTTAGGCTTATTCTTGTCCAATTAGGGTTTTTAACCAATCTTGTGCATCCAATAAGTTCATTTGTGTCATTGGATGAACATTAAGTTAATTTTTGTCATCCCTAGGTTTATTCTATTCCAATTAGGGTTTTTAATCAATCTTGTGCATTGAATAGGTGTGTTTGTATCATTGGATGAACATTTAGGTCAGCTTATTCTTGTCAAATTAGGGTTTTTAACCAATCTTGTGCATCCAATAAGGTGTCCAATTAGGTGTGCATCCAATAAGTTCATTTGTGTCATTGGATGAACATTTAGGTCATTTTCGTCCTCCCTAGGCTTATTCTTGTCCAATTAGGGTTTTTAACCAATCTTGTGCATCCAATAAGTTCATTTGTGTAATTTGTGTCATCTTTTCGTCCTCCCTAGGTTTATTCTAGTCCATTAGGGTTTTTAACCAATCTTGTGCAACCAATAGGTTCATTTTGTGTCATTGGATCATTTAGGTCATTTTCGTCTCCCTAGGCTTATTCTTGTTCAATGGGTTTTTAAATCTTGTGCATCCATTTGTGTCCAGGATGAACATTTAGGTCATTTTCGTCCTCCCTAGGCTTATTCTTGTCCAATTAGGGTTTTTAACCAATCTTGTGCATCCAATAAGTTCATTTGTGTCATTGGATGAACATTAAGGTCATTTTCGTCCTCCCTAGGCTTATTCTTGTCCAATTAGGGTTTTTTAACCAATCTTGTGCATGCAATAGGTTCATTTGTGTCATTGGATGAAACATTTAGGTCATTTTCGTCCTCCCTAGGCTTATTCTTGTCCAATTAGGTTTTTAACCAATCTTGTGCATCCAATAGGTTCATTGTGTCATTGGATGAACATTTAGGTTCATTTTCGTCCTCCCTAGACTTAATTCTTGTCCAATCATGACACAAATGGAACTATTTGCATGCACAAGATTGGTTATAAACCTTA
>PGTU02009205.1:0-7500 GCA_002896215.2 Cicer echinospermum
TTGGAACAAAAGGGTAAAAGCTCGTTTGATTCTGATTTCCAGTACGAATACGACCGTGAAAGCGTGGCTATCGATCCTTTAGTCCTTCGGAATTTGAAGCTAGAGGTGTCAGAAAAGTTACCACAGGGATAACGGGCTTGTGGCAGCCAAGCGTTCATAGCGACGTTGCTTTTTGATCCTTGATGTTGGCTCTTCCTATCATTGTGAAGCAGAATTCACAAGTGTTGGATTGTGTTCACCCACACCAATAGGGACGTGAAGCTGGGTTTAGACCGTCGTGAGACAGGTTAGTTTTTAAAGAAAAACCCTACTGATGACAGTGTCGCAATAAGTAATTCACAACTAAGTTACGAGAGGAACCGTTGATTTCGCACAATTGTCATCGCGCTTGGTTGAAGGCCAGTGGCACGAAGCGCACCGTGCGTTGGATATGACTGAACGCCTCTAAGTCAGAATCCGGGCTAGAAGCGATGCGTGTGCCCGTCGTTCGCTTGCCCGACCAGCAGTAGGGGGCCTTGGCCCCCAGAGGCACGTGTCGTTGGTGGACTCGTAAGGCGGATGAGCCTTGAGCGGGAAACCTTGAAACGCAATCCTATTGAGCGCGGGTAGAATCTTTTGGCAGACGACTTAATACGCGACGGGTATTGTAAGTGCAGAGTGGCCTTGCTGCCACGATCCACTGAGAATTCAGCCTAAGTCGCTTCGATTCGTCCCTCCCACCACGATAGCCATCTTCTTGTACATGTGCCATTAAGGGTTTAGCATATAGCAAAATAGGCCAGGGCTATGCCCTCCCTCGAGGGATTGGCGTGTGTGCCGTCCTAAGGCAATTCCGTCCCGACCTATGGCGGACTAGGTCATGCAGAGTGTAACCGTACTGTTGATACACCCTTGCGGTGGAAACACTCGAACAAATCAAGGGCACGTAAGCCTTGGTAAGTCGTGGACATTTTTTGGCAAAGACTTATTCAACGTATGTGATAGGAAGGCTCGTGGGTCACCTGAACCGAGCTGTGTCAGTCACGGTGCATGACTTAGACTTATTCTCGGTCGGCGACAGTCCTGAATAGGGAAGGCTCGTAGGCAAGCAGGCTAGCTGGCTGGCCAGCACCCAGTCCACAAGTCCTAGTCACCAGTAAAGCAGGCATGCTGGTTGGCTACCTGGCCAGCACCCAGTCACAAGTCCCTAGTCACCAGTCAAGCAGGCTATGCCGGTTGGCTGCCTGGCCAGCACCCAGTCGCAAGTCCCTAGTCACCAGGCAAGCAGGCTGGCTGGCTGGCCTGCACCCAGTCACCAGTCACGAGTCGCGACTCACGAGCCCCCAGTCACCAGCCACGAAGTCGCGACTCACGAGCCCCCATTCACCAGTCGGGAGTCGCGACTCACGAGCCCCCAGTCACCAGTCACTTAGTAACGCAATCCAAATTTTGTTTTCAACGAAATTTTTGATGTCCATGTGTATGTGTTTAATGATGCAAGTCCCATGATGAATTTTGCTCAAAATTAAATTTTTAACTTTTTAAATATTTTTTAATAATATTTTTAATATTTTCTGCACTTTAAAAAATTATAATTAAATAATCCCTTTCCAGAAAATTCCAATTTATTGTGGGAAGTGTTATTTAATTATAGACAATGTCCCTGTAAAATTTCAAGAAAAAAATTCCAAGTCTAGGTACCTCATCTCGAAAATGTGCCCTTTATATAATTTTTTTAATAAATCACCGTTTGTCAAAAAATTCCAATTTTTTTTATGGACATTAGTATTGTGTTGATGAACATTCGAGCAAAATTTCATGAAAAAAATTTCGAAGTCTAGGTCCCTAGTCACCAGTCACTAGTCGCGATTCACGAGCCCCCAGTCACCAGTCACAAGTCGCGACTCACGAGCCCCAAGTCACGAGTCTCGACTCACGAGCCCCAGTCACCAGTCACCCCAGTCACCAGTCACCAGTCACGAGTCGCGACTCACAAGCCCCAGTCACCAGTTCTCAGTCACCAGTCACCAGTCACGAGTCGCGACTCACGAGCCCGAGTCATCAGTCCCCAGTCGCGACTCACGAGCCCCCTAGTCACGAGTCACTTAGTAACGCAATCCAAATTTTGTTTCAATGAAAATTTTTGATGTCCATGTTATGTGTTTTATGATGCAAGTCCCATGATAAATTTTGCTCAAAATTAAATTTTTCATTTTTTTAATAATTTTTAATTATATTTTTAATATTTCTGCACTTTAAAAAACTATAATTAAATAATCCCTTTCCAGAAAATTTCAATTTTTGTGGGAAGTGTTATTTAATTATTGACAACGTCCCTGTAAAATTTCAAGAATAAATTCCAAGTCTAGGTACCTCAACTAGAAGATGTGCCCCTTATATAATTTTTTTAAAAAATCACCGTTTGTCAAAAAATTCCAAATTTTTTGATGGATATTAGTATTGTGTTGATTAACATTCGTGCAAATTTCATGAAAAAATTCGAAGTCTAGGTCCCTCAAAAGTGGTTTTCTCCTATAAGCCAAAAAAGGGCTCTCTTTCTACAAAACTGAAAAAACACTTCAGACATATATAGGGGAGGGTATGTGTGCTCCTGACGTGGGCCAGATTTTAGGCCAGCGCCTGGATCTTGTAGAGGGATGGTGGAATCAAAAAAAAATTTGAAGGATGTGGGCATGATAAGGCTTATGAATGTTGGCTTGTGAATTGACGGACGGTGTAGCAAAATCAAAAAATTTGGCTCGATTGTGCAAAACCACCACGCGCGCGAGCACTTCAACCACGAATACGAAGTAGGCGTGGACGGGGACCGAGCGCATGTTGGCTTGCTAGATGTGGGGCGTAGCAACAGAATCCAAATTTTTCAATCGGATGTGGGTAAAACAAAACGCGCTCGACGAATACGACTACGACTACGACTAAGACGTGGACGTAGCGCGCGCGCGCGTGTGTTTGGCTTGCTAGTTGAGGGGCGTAGCAACGGAATCAAATTTTTCAATCGGATGTGGGTAAACCAAGACGCGCGCGACGACTACGACTACGACTAAGACGTGGACATGGCGCACGCGCGTGTGTTGGCTTGCTAGTAGAGTGTCGTAGCAACGGAATCGATTTTTTCAAACCGGTCTTCGGTCACGAAGTCGCGACTCACGAGCCCTCAGTCACCAGTCCCCAGTCACAGTCACCAGTCACCAGTCACCAGTCACGAGTCGCGACTCACGAGCCCCCAGTCACCAGTCCCCAGTCACCAGTCACCAGTCACGAGCCCCAGTCACCAGTCACGAGTCGCGACTCACGAGCCCCCCAGTCACCAGTCACCAGTCCCCAGTCACCAGCCACGAGATTACGCGACTCACGAGCCCCCAGTCACCAGTCACCAGTCGCGACTCACCAGCCCCCAGTCACCAGTCCCCAGTCTCCAGCCCCCAGTCACAAGTCGCGACTTGACGAGCCCCAGTCCCCAGTCACGAGTCGCGACTCACGAGCCCTCAGTCACAGTCCCCAGTCACCAGCCACCAGTCACAAGTCGCGAATACGAGCCCCAGTCACCAGTCACGAGTCGCGACTCACGAGCCCCTAGTCACCAGTCACCAGTCCCAGTCACTAGTCGCGACTCACGAGCCCCCAGTCACCTGTCACCAGTCGCGACTCACGAGCCCCGAGTCACGTTCTCACTCACGAGCCCCTCAGTCATCAGTCCCCAGTCATACCAGTCACGAGTCCGACTCACGAGCCCCAGAGTCACACCTAGTCACGAGTCGAGTCGAACATCACACGAGCCCCCCTAGTCACCAGTCACAGTGTTAGAGAATGCTAGTAGAGTGCCGTCAACGGAGTCGCATTCAGTCATACCGGTCCCGTTCTCACAGTGACCAGTCACGAGTCGCGACTCACGCAACCCCAGTCACCAGTCACGAGTCACGAGTCGCGACTCACGAGCCCCCAGTCACTGTAGTCACCAGTCACCAGTCACCAGTCACGAGCCGCAGAGTCACCAGTCACCAGTCGCGACTCACGAGCCCCCAGTCACCAGTCACCAGTCCCAGTCACGAGTCGCGACTCACGAGCCCCAGTCACCAGTCACGAGTCGCGACTCACGAGTCCCAGTCACCAGTCACGACTCACGAACCCCCAGTCCAGTCCCAGTCACCAGTTCACGAGTGCGACTCACGAGCCCCCAGTCACCAGTCACGAGTCATGACTCACGAGCCCCAATCACCAGTCACGAAGTTGCGATGACGAGCCCCCAGTTACGAGTCACCAGTCACGAGTCGCGACTCACGATAGTCACGAGTTCACTTAGTAACGCAATCCAAATTTTGTTTTCAATGAAATTTTTGATGTCCATGTTATGTGTTTTATGATGGCAAGTCCCATGATAAATTTTAATCAAAATTATATTTTTAATTTTTCAGATATTTTTTAATAATATTTTTAATATTTTCTGCACTTTAAAAAATTATAATTAAATAATCCCTTTCCAGAAAATTCCAATGTTTTGTAGGAAGTGTTATTTAATTATTGACAACGTCCCTGTAAAATTTCAAGAAAATTTCCAAGTCTAGGTACCTCAACTAGAAATTGTGCCCCTTAATATATTTTTTTAAAAGTTCACCGTTTGTCAAAAAATTCCAAATTTTTTTTAAGGATATTAATTATTGGTTGAATGAACATTTGTGCAAAATTTCATGAAAAAATTCGAAGTCTAGGTCCTTCAAAAGTGGTTTTTCCTCCTATAGCCAAAAAAAGGGCTCTCTTTCTACAAAACTGGAAAAAACACTTCAGACATATATGGGGGGAGGACCTCGCAGGTCATGACTAGGGTGTGCCCCGGCTGGTTCGGACACTTTTTGTGCCACTTCTCTGACACTTTTTGTACTCTCGGACACTTTTTACCAGCTCTCGGACACTTTTTGCCAGCTCTCGGACACTTTTTGCCAGCTCTCTCGAACACTTTTTGCCAGCTCTTGTTGGGTGTGACTGCTTGGACATCTTTGGGCAATAGTCACTTTTTGTGACTGTGGCAGGTACGGGATGTCCTGGGCAACCTCGTCCAGCTCTGAAACTGGCTGGGAGTGCTCGTGAGCTTGGCTGGCTGGCTTGGAATATCCCTAACACCTTAGTCATTGACTGCTCCCCCCGGGTTTAGGTGGTAGTGAACATGACTCGGACAGGAATTGGCATCTCACGGGTAGATGTTGTCCTAGTTGTGGTAAGCTATTTCGTATGCTCTCGAGGTATTGGGGCCCCTTCACCAGTGTCAACCAAGCTGTTGTTGGGTTCCTTGCGTAGTCCCCGTGCTTTCTCCAGTCTTCACAGACAGTGGCAAAATGATTCATGGGTGATGGGCTAAAATCGGAACTTGGTTGGCTTCGGGGGGTGACTACATTGAGCTTCTAAATACGTTGGGTTTCTTATTGGTCCTTCATTTGGTCCTAGATTAAAGTTAACCCTTGGATTTAGTTGTTCAATGAGTCATGCCCCGATGCAGTTGTCCCGACTTCGTCCGTTTCAGTTGTCCCGACTCGTGGCGTGACTACATTGAGCTTCTAAATACGTTGGGTTTCTTGTTGGTCCTTCATTTGGTCCTAGATTAAAGTTAATCCCTTGGATTTAGTGTTCAATGAGTCATGCCCCGATGCAGTTGTCCCGTGGCGTGACTACATTGAGCTCGTTGGGTTTCCGATGCATTTGTCCTAGATTAAAGTTAACACTTGGATTTAGCTCCATGAGTCACACCCCGATGCAGTTGTCCCGACTCGTGGCGTGACTACATTGAGCTTCTAAATACGTTGGGTTTCTTATTGGTCCTTCATTTGGTCCTAGATTAAAGTTAACCCTTGGATTTAGCTGTTCCATGAGTCACGCCCCGATGCAGTTGTCCCGACTCGGAAGCACGCGTCACGCGTCCCTCACGGTTTTGTCCCTCACGTTTAATTTGTCATGCTTAGCGATGCGGATCCGGCATTGTTGGACGACTTCATGTGCTTGCAGTGCTTTTGCATTGTGGGGCGTGGTGCGTTCGGTGATGTTGGGTCTTGCTGACGTGTTGGCGTGTGAGATGTGCTTTGGATATTTGTGTTTGCCAGCTCTGTGTGCTTTGCACTGAACGGACGGTGCATGTAATCCTTGTCAGTTTTTTGTTGTTCACGCCCTTGGTGTTCGTATGTGGTTCCTGTTTTGCTTACCTTTAAAACGGTATCACGTGTGGCTTGTTAGGCTTGATCCATCCCCTGCCGTTGCACGGTCTTGTGGTGGCTTTTTGTAGTTTTACGTATGAGCCCTTTCTAGATGTACTCGTATGTCTAGGGAGGTGCCCATGTATTGACTGAATCTTCGGACGCGGTGCTTTGTTGGACTTTAGTCCTTTGAATCCTAGTTTTTCGCATAATTGTGCAACATACAATGCTCATACATCATATGATAATGCTAACATTTTCATTGAGCAAGATTTCAGGACTTGTTCCAATTCAATTGTACACACTTGGTACAAATTGCTTGGAACACAAGAAATCAACAACTTGTTGATCATTGACTGAGTATCCTCGATTGGGCATTGATTTCATAACAAGGGTGTAAGGAAACATAACTGTTTGTGATTGTATAATCGATTAGACTAGGAATCAAGACTGGCACAATTAGAAATGAAAATTGCACAAGTCAGTGGCACCCTGTTTTACAGGCTAATCGATTAGCAATTCGATTGTACACATCACAAAGTAAAACTGATTGAAACCAATCGAACTGGCAATCGATTGATCAAGTCACAGTGAGAATCCAATTTCTAGGGTAATCGATTGGCAGATCGATTGCTTAGATTAATTTTTGAAAAATAAGTATAACTTGTGACAAACACAATCGATTGGACAATCTATTGTGTGTATTTTCAATCATGTTAAATTTTGGTTGCAATCGATTGGGTTATCGATTGAACTAAATATCAGGTAAGAACTTTTCAAGCAGAATACAAACAAATCGATTAACCAATGATTAACATCAAAATAGCTAAGTCACTGTCTTTAAACACAATCGATTGGCAAATCGATTGACATAACCTTTTTGAAATCACAGTGAACTTTGAGCTTGTGGCCAAATCGATTCTGAGTATTTGTAATCGATTATAAGACTTAATAAATCGATTAAGTAATCGATTGGTGTGATTTTTACTTTGAACAAAACACCTGCAATCGATTATGAAATCGATGTATATAAGTCTTAACATAATCACTGAAAGAGTTTGTTTAAAAATCGATTGGTAAATCGATTGGCTTATGTAGTTTCAAGATTCAAGAAAAACAAGACCCGCGATAATCGATTGGCAAATCGATTAGACCTGTTTTATAACTTTAATGAATCGACTGGCAAATCGAGATCATTAGTGGTTTTTCAGAAACTATATAAACTGTTTTCAATCAAACTCTCATCAACATTTTTATGTCTACAATCTAATCAACACTTTGAATATTCTTCATAATACTGAAGAACTCTTAACAACACTTTGTT
>PGTU02009205.1:12500-15000 GCA_002896215.2 Cicer echinospermum
AATAATATTTTTAATATTTTCTGCACTTAAAAATTATAATTAAATAATCCCTTTTCAGAAAATTCCAATTTTTTATGGGAAGTGTTATTTAATTATTTGACAACGTCCCTGTAAAATTTCAAGAAAAACATTCCAAGTCTAGGTTCCTCAACTCGAAAATGTGCCCCTTATATAATTTTTTTTAAAATTCACCGTTTGTCAAAAAATTCCAAATTTTTTTGAGGATATTATTATTGGGTTGATGAACATTCGTGCAAAATTTCATGAAAAAATGCGAAGTCTAGTTCCCTCAAAAGTCGATTTCCTCCTATAGCCAAAAAAGGGCTCTCTTTCTACAAAACTGGAAAAAACACTTCAGACATATATAGGGGAGGGTATGTGTGCTCCTGGCGTGGGCCAGATTTTAGGCCAGCGCCTGGACAAAAAAAAATTTGAAGGATGTGGGCATGATAACGCAAATGTTGGCTAGTGAATTGACGGACGGTGTAGCAAAATCAAAAATTTGGCTCGAATGTGCAAAACCACCACGCGCGCGAGCACACTTCGACAAGGACTACGAAGTAGGCGTGGACGGGGACCGAGCGCATTTTGGCTTGCTAGATGTGGGGAGTAGCAACGGAATCCAAATTTTTCAATCGGATGTGGGTAAAACAACACGCGCGCGCGACGACTACGACTAAGACTAAGACGTGGACGTGGCGCGCGCGCGTGTGTTAGCTTGCTAGATGTGGGGCGTAGCAACGAAATCGATTTTTTCAACCGGTCCCCAGTCACGAGTCGCGACTCACGAGCCCCCAGTCACCAGTCACGAGTCGCGACTCACGAGCTCCCAGTCACCAGTCGCGACTCACGAGCCCCCAGTCACCAGTCACCAGTCCCCAGTCACCAGTCACCAGTCCCCAGTCACGAGTCGCGACTCACGAGCCCCCAGTCACCAGTCACGAGTCGAAACTCACGAGCCCCCAGTCACCAGTCACCAGTCACCAGTCCCCAGTCACCAGTCGCGACTCCCGAGCCCCCAGTCACCAGTCCCGAGTCACCAGTCACGAGTCGCGACTCACGAGCTCCCAGTCACCAATCCCCAGTCACCAGTCACCAGCCCCCAGTCACTAGTCCCCAGTCACCAGTCACCAGTCCCAAGTCGCCCAGTCACCAGTCGCGACTCACGAGCCCCCAGTCACCAGTCACGAGTCACCAGTCACGAGTCGTGACTCACGAGCCCCCAGTCACCAGTCACCAGTCCCCAGTCACCAGTCACCAGTCCCCAGTCACCAGTCATAAGTCCCGAGTCACGACTCACGAGCCCCCAGTCACCAGTCACGAGTCGCGACTCACGAGCCCCCAGTCCCCAGTCACCAGCCCCCAGTCACCAGCCCCCAGCAACGGAATCCAAATTTTTCAAATCAGATGTGGGTAAAACAACACGCGCGCGACGACTACGACTACGACTACGACTAAGACGTGGACGTGGCGCGCGCGCGTGTGTTGGCTTGCTAGATGTGGGGCGTAGCAACGAAATCCAAATTTTTCAATCGGATGTGGGTAAAACAACACGCGCGCGACGACTACGACTAAGACGTGGACGTGGCGCGCGCGCGTGTGTTGGCTTGCTAGATGTGGGGCGTAGCAACGGAATCGATTTTTTCAACCGGTCCCCAGTCACGAGTCGCGACTCACGAGTTCCCAGTTACCAGTCCCCAGTCACCAGTCACTAGTCACGAGTCGCGACTCACGAGCTCCCAGTCACCAGTCACCAGTCGCGACTCACGAGCCCCCAGTCACCAGTCACCAGTCACCAGTCACGGTCACGAGTCACCAGTCACCAGTCACCAGTCGCGGCTCACGAGCCCCTAGTCACCAGTCCCAGTCACCAGTCCCAGTCCCCAGTCACCAGTCGCGACTCACGAGCCCACCAGTCACTCACAGAGCACCTAGTCACCAGTCACGAGTCACCAGTCACGAGTCGCGACTCACGAGCCCCCAGTCACCAGTCCCCAGTCACCAGTCACCAGCCCCCAGTCACCAGTCCCCAGTCACCAGTCACCAGTCCCAAGTCCCCAATCACCAGTAGCGACTAACGAGCCCCCAGTCACGAGTCACCAGTCACCAGTCACGAGTCGCGACTCACGAGCCCCCAGTCACCAGTCCCCAGTCACCAGTCACCAGTCACCAGTCACCAGTCCCCAGTCCCCAGTCACCAGTCACCAGTCACCAGTCGCGACTCACGAGCCCCCAGTCACCAGTCCCTAGTCACCAGTCACGAGTCGCGACTCACGAGCCCCAGTCACCAGTCAAGAGTCGCGACTCACGAGCCCTCAGTCCCCAGTCACGAGTCGCGACTCACGAGCCCCTAGTCACGAGTCACTTAGTAACGCAATCCAAATTTTGTTTTCAATGAAATTTTTGATGTCCATGTTATGTGTTTTATGATGCAAGTCCCATGATAAATTTTAATCATAATTATATTTTTAATTTTTTTAAATATTTTTTAATAATATTT
>PGTU02009205.1:25000-27500 GCA_002896215.2 Cicer echinospermum
GACTACGACTAAGACGTGGACGTGGCGCGCGCGCGTGTGTTGGCTTGCTAGTAGAGTGCCGTAGCAACGGAATCGATTTTTTCAACCGGTCCCCAGTCACCAGTCACGAGTCGCGACTCACGAGCCCCCAGTCACCAGTCCACCAGTCACCAGTCACCAGTCACGAGTCGCGACTCACGAGCCCCCAGTCACCAGTCCCCAGTCACCAGTCACCAGTCACGAGCCCCCAGTCACCAGTCACGAGTCGCGACTCACGAGCCCCCAGTCACCAGTCACTCACAGCAGTCCCCAGTCACCAGCCACGAGACGCGACTCACGAGCCCCAGTCACCAGTCACCAGTCGCGACTCACGAGCCCTCACCAGTCGCAGAGTCACCAGTCCCCAGTCACCAGCCCCCAGTCACAAGTCGCGACTCACGAGCCCCACCAGTCCCCAGTCACGAGTCGCGACTCACGAGCCCTCAGTCACCAGTCACCAGTCACCAGTCACCAGTCACGAGTCGCGACCAGTCGAGTCGCGAATCACGAGCCCCCAGTCACCAGTCACGAGTCGCGACTCACGAGCCCCTAGTCACCAGTCACCAGTCACCAGTCCCCAGTCACGAGTCGCGACTCACGAGCCCCCAGTCACCAGTCACCAGTCGCGACTCACGAGCCCCCAGTCACCAGTCACGACTCACGAGCCCCCAGTCATCAGTCCCCAGTCACCAGTCACGAGTCGCGACTCACGAGCCCCCAGTCACCAGTCACGAGTCACCAGTCACGAGTCATGACTCACGAGCCCCCAATCACTAGTCACGAGTTGCGACTCACGAGCCCCCAGTTACGAGTCACCAGTCACGAGTCGCGACTCACGAGCCCCTAGTCACGAGTCACTTAGTAACGCAATCCAAATTTTGTTTTCAATGAAATTTTTTATGTCCATGTTATGTGTTTTATGATGCAAGTCCCATGATAAATTTTAATCAAAATTATATTTTTAATTTTTTAAATATTTTTTAATAATATTTTTAATATTTTCTGCACTTTAAAAAATTATAATTAAATAATCCCTTTCCAGAAAATTCCAATGTTTTGTAGGAAGTGTTATTTAATTATTGACAACGTCCCTGTAAAATTTCAAGAAAAATTTCCAAGTCTAGGTACCTCAACTAGAAAATGTGCCCCTTAAATATTTTTTTAAAAGTTCACCGTTTGTCAAAAAATTCCAAATTTTTTTAAGGATATTATTATTGGGTTGATGAACATTTGTGCAATATTTCATGAAAAAATTCGAAGTCTGGGTCCTTCAAAAGTGGTTTTCCTCCTATAGCCAAAAAAAAGCTCTCTTTCTACAAAACTGGAAAAAACACTTCAGACATATATGGGGGGAGGACCTCGCAGGTCATGACTAGGGTGTGCCCCGGCTGGTTCGGACACTTTTTGCCACCTCTCTGACACTTTTTGTAAGCTCTCGGACACTTTTTACCAGCTCTCGGACACTTTTTGCCAGCTCTCGAACACTTTTTGCCAGCTCTTGTTGGGTGTGACTGGCTTGGACATCTTTGGGCAATAGTCACTTTTTGTGACTGTGGCAGGTACGGGATGCCCTGGGCAACCTCGTCCAGCTCTGAAACTGGCTGGGAGTGCTCGTGAGCTTGGCTGGCTGGCTTGGAATATCCCTAACACCTTAGTCATTGACTGCTCCCCCCGGGTTTAGGTGGTAGTGAACATGACTCGGACAGGAATTGGCATCTCATGGGTAGATGTTGTCCTAGTTGTGGTAAGCTATTTCCTATGCTCTCGAGGTATTGGGGCCCCTTCACCAATGTCAACCAAGCTGGTGTTGGGTTCCATGCATCGTCCCCGTGCTTTCTCCAGTCTTCACAGACAGCGGCATAATGATTCATGGGTTGCGGGCTTAACTCGGAACTTGGTTGGCTTCGGGGGGTGACTACATTGAGCTTCTAAATACGTTGGGTTTCTTATTGGTCCTTCATTTGGTCCTAGATTAAAGTTAACCCTTGGATTTAGTTGTTCAATGAGTCATGCCCCGATGCAGTTGTCCCGACTCGTGGCGTGACTACATTGAGCTTCTAAATATGTTGGGTTTCTTATTGGTCCTTCATTTGGTCCTAGATTAAAGTTAGCCCTTGGATTTAGCTGTTCAATGAGTCAAGCCCCGATGCAGTTGTCCCGAATCGTGGCGTGACTACATTGAGCTTTTAAATACGTTGGGTTTCTTATTGGTCCTTCATTTGGTCCTAGATTAAAGTTAACCCTTGGATTTAGCTGTTCCATGAGTCACACCCCGATGCAGTTGTCCCGAATTGTGGCGTGACTACATTGAGCTTTTAAATACGTTGGGTTTCTTATTGGTCCTTCATTTGGTCCTAGATTAAAGTTAACCCTTGGATTTAGCTGTTCCATGAGTCACGCCCCGATGCAGTTGTCCCGACTCGGAAGCACGCGTCCCTCAGGTTTTGTCCCTCACGTTTAATTTGTCATGCTTAGCGATGCG
>PGTU02009205.1:32500-35000 GCA_002896215.2 Cicer echinospermum
CCCCAATCGGGCGGTAAATTTCGCGAGGGAAAGATGAAAAGGACTTTGAAAAGAGAGTCAAAGAGTGCTTAAAATTGTCGGGAGGGAAGCGGATGGGGGCCGGCGATGTGTCTCGATCGGATGTGGAACGGTTTGTGCCGGTCCGCCAATCGACTCGGGACATCGACCGACGCGGATTGTGATGGTGGCCCAAGCTTGGGCTGTTGAAATGCTCGCGGAGACGTCATCATCACGATTGTGGACGGCAGTGCGCGCCGTTTCGGCGTGCTACGGCACTTGCGCGCTCCTGGCGTCGGCCTGTGGGCTCCCCATTCGACCCGTCTTGAAACACGGACCAAGGAGTCTGACATGTGTGCGAGTCAACGGGCGAGTAAACCCGTAAGGCGCAAGGAAGCTGATTGGTGGGATCCTCTTGTGGGTTGCACCGGCGACCGATCCCGATCTTCTGTGAAGGGTTCGAGTGAGAGCATACATGTCGGGACCCGAAAGATGGTGAACTATGCCTGAGCGGGGCGAAGCCAGAGGAAACTCTGGTGGAGGCCCGCAGCGATACTGACGTGCAAATCGTTCGTCTAACTTGGGTATAGGGGCGAAAGACTAATCGAACCGTCTAGTAGCTGGTTCCCTCCGAAGTTTCCCTCAGGATAGCTAGAGCCCAAGGGCGAGTTCTATCGGGTAAATCCAATGATTAGAGGCATCGTGGGGCGCAACGCCCTCGACCTATTCTCAAACTTTAAATAGGTAGGACGGTGTGGCTGCTTTGTTGAGCCATGCCATGGAATCGAGAGTTCCAAGTGGGCCATTTTTGGTAAGCAGAACTGGCGATGCGGGATGAACCGGAAGCTGGGCTACGGTGCCCAACTGCGCGCTAACCTAGACCCCATAAAGGGTGTTGGTCGATTAAGACAGCAGGACGGTGGTCATGGAAGTCGAAATCCGCTAAGGAGTGTGTAACAACTCACCTGCCGAATCAACTAGCCCCGAAAAATGGATGGCGCTAAAGCGCGCAACCTATACCCGGCCGTTGGGGCAAGGGCCAGGCCCCGATGAGTAGGAGGGTGCGGCACCAAGTCCCCAGTCATGAGTCGCGACTCACCAGCCCCCAGTCACCGGTCACCAGTCACCAGTCACGAGTTGCGACTCACGAGCCCCCAGTCACCAGTCGCGAGTCACCAGCCCCGATCACCAGCCACCAGTCACCGGTCGCGATTCACCAGCCCCCAGTCACCAGCCCCCAGTCACCAGTCAGGAGTCGCGACTCACGAGCCCCCAGTCACCTGTCACGAGTCGCGACTCACGAGCCCCTAGTCACCAGTCACTTTAGTAACGCAATCCAAATTTTGTTTTCAATGAAATTTTTTATGTCCATGTTATGTGTTTATGATGCAAGTCCCATGATAAATTTTTTCTCAAAATTAAATGTTTAATTTGTTTAATATTTAAATAATATTTTTAAATATTTTCTGCACTTTAAAATTATAATTAAATAATCCCTTTCCAGAAAATTCCAATTTTTTGTGGGAAGTGTTATTTAATTATTGACAACGTCCCTGTAAAATTTCAAGAAACAATTCCAAGTGTAGGTACCTCAACCCGAAAATGTGCCCCTTATATAATTTTTAAAAAATCACTGTTTGTCAAAAAATTCCAATTTTTTTTTATGGATATTGGTATTGTGTTGATAAACATTCGTGCAAAGTTCATGAAAAAATTGAATTCTAGGTCCCTCAAAAGTGGTTTTCCTCCTATAGCCAAAAAAGGGCTCTCTTTCTACAGAACTGGAAAATACACTTCAGACATATATAGGGGAGGGTATGTGTGCTCCTGGCGTGGGCAGATTTTAGGCCTGCGCCAGGACAAAAAAAAAATTTGAAGGATGTGGGCATGATAAGGCAAATGTTGGCTTCTGAATTGACGGACGCTGTAGCAAAATCAAAAATTTGGCTCGAATGTGCAAAACCACCACGCGCGCTAGCACTACAACCACGACTACGAAGTAGGCGTGGATCGGGACCAAGCGCATGTTGGCTTGCTAGATGTGGGGCGGAGAAACGGAATCCAAATTTTCAATCGATGTGGTAAATCAAGACGCGTGCGACGACTACAACTACCACTAAGACGTGGACGTGGCGCGCGTACGTGTGTTGGTTCTAGTGAGTGTCGTAGCAACGGAAATCATTTTTTCAATCGGATGTGTTGGCTTGACAGTTGACACCCCTAACTAGTAACAATGGCCAGTCAGTCACAAGGCCAAACACTCAGTCATCAGTCACCAGGCTGGGCTGGCTGCTGCCAACACGAGTCACCAGTCACGAGTCGCGATTCACCAGCCACAAGTCCCGAGTCGCGATTCACCAGCCACAAGTTCCGAGTCGCGATTCACGAGTCACCAGTCACGAGACGCGATTCACCAACCCCAGTCACCAGTCACCAGTCGCAATTCACCAGTCGCCAGTCGCGACTCACGAGCCCCCAGTCACCAGTCCCCAGTCACCAGTCA
>PGTU02009208.1:0-11945 GCA_002896215.2 Cicer echinospermum
AGCACCCTAGTCGGAGAGCCCTTACTTAAACGTTAGCTTCTAACGTGTTTTCCTCGTATTCAGGTATTTACCAGGCGTAGAAAAGCCTGGTAAAAATCTCTCTTTATCGCCAAACTATGACGCCTCACTAAATGTCTCTAGGTTCCTTAGCCCGTTGGGCGTGGTTATAGTGAGCAACTTTCCCTTTCTAACTTCGCGGAATTAAGTTCTTTGGGAGTCTTAGTATAGACAAAGACGCGGAGCTCTTGTTTGGTTGGAATCTCAGCAAGCTAACTCCATATTACTCGTGTGTGGATCTTATTACGTAAGAGGAGAATATATGGTCATAGTGGTGCGAGAGTGTGTGCAAACTTGTCCTAAACTCTCAACTTGCCAGCAACACCCTCTTTATGTCGTCTACTGAGTTTGCGAGTATAAGTAAAGCGAAATAGCGTACGAGATGAAAACGCGAGAAGGAGAGAAAAGTTGATTCACGGTTCAGAGGAAGAAGATGGAATTTTCGATTTTCCTTCACTTTCTTTTACTTTCCTTGTTTTCCTTTCTTCCTTTTTTTCTCCTTCCTCCTACTGTATACTTATTTTTCTTTTCCTTTTCCTTCCTGTCCAGGCTTTCCTTTCTTTTGCGCCTCACAAACAAACATATAAGATGAATATAAATGTATACATTTTAATCTATAATCTTGATCATCTCAAAGTATCTAGTGGCTATATTATTTTAGCCTTAATCTTTTGCAAATCTAAATAGGTTATTATCTTTACCGGTTCATCCCAGAATTAGCGCATTAAAATTATTCCGATTTAAACAATTAAGAGAGTGTATCTACCTCAGTGTTCGAATGTTTACGTTTATCGCTACGAGAAATTCTTCCTCAGAAAGTTTGCATCCATAATTCATATGTTCAATTAGGATTTTGTTTCACAAATTCATAAATTAGTGCTCCAAAATATAATTAACTCTTGGCTTACAGAAGCCTCTCCGAATAGGTGCCAAATGTAGAGTCCATTATGATTCACACAAAAAACCCAAGCTCAAACATGAAACATTTAGAGGTATCATTCTTATAATAGGGTGCTTACATTTATTCCCCCTCCTATATCTTGCGATTAGTTATTCTTCTCCGCTCAAAATTAGACTGATCCATCTCGAGTAATTATCTCTGGATACGTGATTCTCAATCTTGCTTAGCCTCATCTTCGCTACTATCTCTTCCATAGTTGTGTCGCTCATATCCAGATGTTGGGGTCCAAATTCACCTTGATCTAACAAAACCGATTAATCATATCTTGTGTCTCCAACCGCTTTATCTCCCTGGTCATAATTCTCACGGGTTGTATGCTCGAACAACAGATATAATCTCTCTTTAGCTTGCACCTAGTGTGCTCTGGTACCTCTACATTCCCACGCTGAGATAATGGATTCTGCGAGATAATTTCGCTGCATACCTCGCGATACATCATGGAACACTACGGTGTTATTAGTATCTCTCAGAACAGCGTTGTCCGATTCCAATATTGTTCCGCTTTTGCCTTGGTAATGCAATTAACCGATAAGCAACCGACCCAATGCGTTTGCAGAAACATCTGAACTTCTCATGTCACATGAATTTTAGGGAGTCAACTTCTTAGATTTCAAGGCTCTACCTTACGTCCAGTAGTAGTGGTGTGTACATCTCAGTTTAAATACGGCATGGTCACCTTGTTCGAATACCAAAAGGTCGACGCTTGTGTGGACAGTAAACCATTTTTTTGACGATCTTGTGATGTACTTTATTTTCTCCTTTGATTCTTCCTTACTATGTAGCTTGTGGTCTGGTTCATTTTTCGCACCATTCTGCTGGTCCGACAGATTCAGTTATTCTCACCGTGCTTTATACAACACAGAAGGGCGTTTGACCAACTTGCGCCCATATTAAACGCCTCAGCATCCTCATTAGGTCGCTCATTACCATATTCTAGCCTATGCGTTGGAACATTGTTGTAAGTGATACTTCCACAAATTCAGGGAGGGTTACATTCACTCCCAATCTTCCCTCTATCCATCCTACACCACAATTGCTCCTACAATCAAATGATCTTCCAAGGACTGATTCGTCGTCTTTCAGTGTTGGTCGCGTTCCTGTTTGTTGTGGTCATGGTAAAGTCTGAACTTCAATATGCGTAGCTTCGTTCCTTAACTGATCCTTCGTGCTAATAGACTCGCTCCAACAAATGCGATGTGAACTTTTGTTGCGATGCTCGGTCTGATTACGATGGTACCCCGTGTAACCTCACAATTTCAGCAATGTAGATCTCCGTTAGCTGATCTACCTTATAGGTGGTCCTTACCGGCAAAAAGTGAGCAGATTTAGTCAGTCGGTCCACTATCACCCATATAGAATCATTCTTCCTCCTTGTCTTTGGCAATCCGGTTATAAAATCCATGGAAATGCTGTCCCACTTCCATTCAGTTATATCTAAAGGTTGCAACATCTCAGCAGGTCGCTGATGTTCCACCTTCGCTTTCTGACAAGTTAGACAAGTGGATACATATTCCGCCACATGTTTCTTCATTCCTGGCCACCAATAATTCTGCCTCAAATCCTGATACATCTTTTTTGCTCCAGGATGAATACTCAGCTTACTCTTATGAGCCTCTTCTAAAATCGTTTTCCGCATATCTGTAATTTCTGGTACACAAATCCTACCGTTACATCGCAAAATATTATATGTCCCAATCTTGAACTCAGTCGTCTTCCCTTGTACCATTAGTTCCTCTTCCTGAATTAAGACGTTCATTCTGAGAATTTGCAATGTCCTCAAGTAGTCCACTCGAGAATCATCATTCCGAATTTCAAAATTCCCGGCTGCAACTCTACGTTCAAGCTGCAAGTCTCTAAACAAGAGCTTCCCACACTTGTGTGTCTAGCCATTCATATGAAGACACCGATACACTTCTCCGCTCAACGCATCAGCCACTACATTGGCCTTCCCGGTGGTGGTACTGCAGTGTGATCATCATCCTTGAGAGTCTCCATCCATCTTCTCTGGCGCATGTTCTAACTTCCTTCTGATCAAACAAATTATTTCAAACTTATTATGTCACTGAAACACGGTAACTTGCCACCATATAAATAGTGCCTCCAGTATCTTCAATGCAAAAACAACTGCGGCAAGCTCAAATCATGGGTTAGGATAGTTTTCTCATGAATCTTCAATTGGTCTCGAGGCAGAAAGCCACAAACTTTTCTTGTGTTTGCATCAGAGCACATCCTAAACCCTTGGTGGGATGCATCACAATAAACTCATAGGGTTCTTCTGATGCGGTAATACCAATACAGTGAGGTCGTCAAATTTTCTCTTTAGCAACTGGAAGTTTTCTTCACACTTCTCCGTCCATGCGAAACGGTTGATCCTTTCTGGTAAGTTTGTGTCATTGGAGCCACAATCCTTAGCAAAACCTTCGATAAACCTCCTGTAGTACCACTGCCAGTCCTACAAAACTCCGTATGTCAGTGACAGTCTGAGGCTGTTTCCAAGCAAGAACAGCCTCAATCTAGCCGGATCTACAGCGATTCCTTCCTTGGTTATCACATGTCCCAAGAAATTCACTTTCTCTAGCCAAAATTCACACTTCGACAGATGGCATACAATCGCTTCTCTGCGTAAAATCTCAAGAACTTGTCGTAAAATGTTCTCCCATCGCTCTTCTTCAGTCCTTGAGTAAATTCAATGTACCCAATTATAATCGTCAATGAACACCACAACGACCTTTATCAAGGAATGAATTAAAGATTCTATTCATGTAGTCCATGAAAATTGTCGTGCATTTTGGTAACTCCAACGCATCACCAGTATTTCATAATTGTCCTATAGCGGGTTCTGAAAGCTGTTTTCTGAATGTCTCCTTCCCTTACTCGAATCTGATGGTAACCCGACTTCAATCAATCTTCGAAAATATCGCGGCCCCTCTCAATTGATCCATCAAATCATCGATTCGTGGCAAAGGATAACGATTCTTAATAGTTGCCTTATAAGCTGTCTATAATCCAAAAAACATAGCGCGAGCTTCCGTCCTTCTTCTTTAACTAGCAAAACTGGAGCTCCCCATGGTGATACACTTGGTCTGATGAATTTCTTCTCCAACAAGTCTTCAACTTGGGCTTTTGAGCTCATTTAATTCCAATGGCGACATTCGATAAGGTGCCATTGAAAATAGGTCCCGTTCCTGGTGCAAATCAATGAAAGAATCCACTTCTCTTATCGGTGGCAATCCTGGGATTTCCGTCGGAAACACATCCCGATACTCATTGACAAGTATCACATCTTCTATGTTCACACTTATCTTTGCCTCCACATTTTGGCCAGAGACAAAAACTCATGAGTCCCTTCACTTAGCGACACTCGGAGTTTGTTAGCAGCTAAATATTTAACAACTCCTGGTTCGGGGAAAAGAACCAATTTACGAGCACAATCCAAAATCACTTAATGGTAAGACATCCAGTCCATACCGGGATGACCTCGAGTGATTGTAGCGTAAACAAATTAAAATAACCAAAAATCTCTATTCTGAATAGTCATTTGACAATGTAAACATGCAGAATTCACTGTCAAAGTCTGTAGCTGTGTGGAAACAACCAAATCAAAAGGTAAAGCAGACACAGATAAACTTCAAGCGATTCACACAATCCATAGCAATGAAGGAATGGGTTGCCCCCGAGTCAAGAGCGCAGTTTAGAGTGTTACCTGCAATCTCACAGTCACGTTGAATCAGTTTACCAGATGGATTCCCCTCTTCAGCACTCACACAATAAATGCGTCCTCTAGCAAGTAGGACGAGTAGCTCTAGCCACATTTCACCACTGGTTCCACCTTTTGAGCCGTGCAATCCTTCCCATGTGTCCTGCTTACGACAACGTAACAGTGAGAGTTTACGGGTACAAGCGTTAGCATAATGTCCCTCTTCCCCACAACAACTGGAAACATCAACCACTCGTCCTGGTTGCCTCCCGAAATTCTGGTTCCCTGGCGACTCTTGTCCACCGTTGTTAGTTCGTGTCGAATCATAGTGGTTAGCAACGTGTTTCCCCTCTGTTGTTTCTGTAATTGACCCGACTAGGGCCTCCGAAACCAAAATTCCCTCCTCGCTAGCTCTCTGTTCTTCATATCTCAACTTCCCTACATTTCTCCACAAGGCTTGAAACATTGAATTTCCCGCAGGTAAGACGGAGTCTTGAATCTCATACTTCAGTCCGTCTTGGAAACGATTGACACATGAATGGTTCATCAAATTCTTCACGGAAGAAACCTGAATGTCTCGATAGTGATTCAACTTAGCGCATACTCGCCCACAGTCATGCTCCCCTGGTGAAGTTCAGAAAGTCGTCACCCAGTTTAGTGTTCTGTACTCATCGGGAAGTATTGTCTAAAAACTTCCTTTTAAATGATTCCCAGTTCACCTCCTCGTGGGCTGCTCCCATCAATAACCTTGCGCTCCTTCCACCAGTACTCAGCATCCCAACAGGCATAAGTGGCATAGCTGACCTTCACTCCCGCCGACAATCTTATCATTTCAAAGATCTTCTCCACTTCTGGATCATTGATCCGCCTTTCTCTGAATTCTCATCCCCCTTAAACTTAGGAGGATTGTAACGACGTAAGTCTTCTAACCCCTTGACTCTGCAGCACGGATCTCTCTTCCCCTCTTTTCAAAGATCCCGTTGAGTCTTGGCAGCAGTCTGATGTAGCGACAGAAGCAACCATGTTATTCATAGCCTCCGGCATTTGATCATTCCTATTAGCGTTGGCTCTCGGAGCGTCATTCCTTCTTGGCGGCATGGTTTCCTATAAAACCATCATCAAGTAGAGTCTTAACACTACTTCAAATAACTCCAAACTAGCGTCCGACTATAACAACACACAATAAATATATTGGACTTGACAACTCAAGTCACCTAAACCGACACATGATCAGATGACAACTCCCAACTTATAGGTCGACCTACAATCTATAACCAAGGATCCACAGCTCCCAAAGAAAACTAAACCAATGCTCTGATACCACAAAGTAACACCTCGTTTTTCAAAGCGAGGGTATATTTTTTTTTTCGAAAGAGATTAAACTAAAACAGAGAAATAAATAAGGAAATGCCTTTGGATAAATAATTGGGGTCATTATTATTTAAAAGCAGCGGAAAATAGTTCTCCAATTATAAATCCAAAACATTTACACAACAACAAATGGTACATGGAACCCATTCAAATAAGAAGTCAACTGACAATATTAGTATGAGTACAGTTTTCCAAGCTAAAAAATACTCCAATCCAAAAAGAAGACACCTAGTCCCTATACATCAACCTTATCTGATATCCTACCAAAAGCTATTACACCCTGAGTATCTCCACGCGCCCCCGTGAGTCCTCCTAACGTAACTGCAGTCAAGCGTTCCCATCTCCATCCCGTCCGTAGGTACGAACCGGTAGGACCGTCCTGACTCTCATCTGAGGGGCAAAGCCCAGATTTCCACAATAATTGTAAAGGGTCACAACCAAAAAAATAACAGTTAACACATAGCAATTAAGTTTTTAAATGCTCAAAATAACTTTTCAACTAAGCATGCACCTTAACAGGATTTTCAATATGCGAAATGTTCATACAATACTTTGCCAATTAAAAATGAAAGTAAAATGAGTTCTCAATCTCCTAATTATAACATAACAAATCAAGACATGGATAGTTTCGATGAGCAAAACATCATCAACTAAAACTGAGGATTTTCACGAGACCAATCGATTAGCAATCGATTGGGTGAAGGATTTTGATGAAGACAGAATCCTGGGCTTAATTCAATCGATTGGGCAATCGATTGACAGGATGACTGAGCCCCTGACTTAATGCCAATCGATATCCAAATCGATTTCCTAAGGTTTTAGTGAAATTTTGACTCTGGCTTGATTCAATCGATTGGGAAATCGATGAGTGAGTACTGAGCCCTGGTTTTAACCAATCGATGTCCACATCGATTGATCGAATATGGATGAGTCCCTGACTTAAGGCCCAATCGATTGGGCAATCGATTTCAAAAATGATTTTCGAAAACTGATTACAAAATCGATTGGCTAATCGATTTGTCAATTTGGCCAAGTCCCTGTTACCATCCAATCGATTGGGAAATCGATTTCCCTGATATATTTCCAAAAATGCATGAGTTAACTCAAATCATTCCTACTCAAGTTCATAACTTAACACTTAGCAATTACTACGCGATCTCACGGCAAATTTGGTCTCAAATTAGTTTCTACAAAACCATCACACTTACACACAATAATCAACACATAACACTTAGCACTTTCAACGAAATTATCACAACGAGTCAAATTCAAATCACTCGATCATAAAACTTTAAATCAAATACGACTCCGTGCCAAGACCCTAAATGCAATGCGTATATGCCAAAATGCATGGACTCGGAATTCCAAACCAAACCCTCCTCGAAGGCCGTAAATCATAATTGTACCGCCTTATCGCAGCCAAAGACCAATTTACCAAGTGCCACCTATCACGCGTCTGCACGATTACTAAAAAAGCGTAAACCATAGAACGTACTGCCTATCACGCCCGTTCGTTTTACCGAGGTGCCACCTATCACGGGTCTGCACGGTTTACTAAAATAACGTAAAATTGTAAATTAGTACCGCTATCACAGCCAAAGTACTATTTACCAGGGTGCCACCTATCACGGTCTGCACAATTTACAAAAAAACGAAAACCATAAACGTACTGCCTATCACGCCCGTATCGTTTACGAGGTGCCACCTATCACGGGTCTGCACGGTTTTCAAAAACGTCAAATCATAAATGTACCGCCTATCACAGCCAAAGTACTATTTATCAAGGTGCCACCATATCACGGTCTGCACGATTTACAAAAAGGATGAAAATGCATGAACAATATACCGACTCCATTACCGACAACATTCCAACGTTAAGCAAATGCAGATATAAAAGATTCCCCATTTTAATACCCATTTAACTTAAAACGACTTTCACAACAAACAGTAAGTAACCAAGACATTAAGAGATTCCCCATTCTTAACGCCCAGTTAACTTAAACGATTTCAAAACAACATTAAATAAATAAGTCATTAAGAGATTCCCAATTCTTAATAACTGATTTATCTTAATGATTTTCAAAACAATACGTTAAGCAACAGACATATCAAGAGATTCCCCATTCTTAATATACTGTTGACTTAAACGATTTTCACACAAAATATTCAGTAAACAAGACATTAAGAGATTTCCCCATTCTTCCATTAACTCATTTATAACTGAATTCATCCGATTTTCCAAACGAGATTGTAGTGTAAAGTAACCGAGACATTCAGAGATTCACACCCCTATTCTCAACGCCCAGTAATTGTGAGAACCATTTTCCTCAACGCACATTAAGTAAACTGAGAATTAATAAGATGTCACCACATTATTACATACTCGGGTTTTAACATCTAATGGTTTTCAATTCCACAGAACACAAACATCAACATACGCTCACATTCAACATGATTCACATAAGCAAAAACACAATCACCATTAACAATCATCTAAGTATGAACACTGCCAAATACACGCAACTACCAATTACAACACAAGTGACACCCAAATGCATCAGACTCACTCATGTACTCATAGTCATACACAATGACCTCAAATTCAGAGTTTTACGACAACATTCATCATATAAACAAACACCTTCACTGCTAAGGTTATTACCCGTAAACGCATTAGATTCGTTTTTCCCAAATCGATACATTATAATCCCTAACATTCCTTCCCAACACCACATATAAGTCCCTAATGCAAACTAGCAGTTTGGCAGGATCCTAACCATTAACGTTGCTTCAACGTGGTTTCAATGACCACAGAGTGACATATTGGTACCGGCGATTTAAAGCGGAAAAGGTCTTTGCTCGTTAACGTCGCATCTCCAAATTGGTCCCATTAGCGGCACACAATGATAGTGTCTGGGTTATGTGATGACCAACTTCAATAAACTTCAACTCTTTGCAGCGAAATGAAGCTCTGTGAAATCATAGTATAGAAACGGAGGGGGACTTTTGTGTTGGATCCTCAAATGTACCGTGTTTATCTTATGTAATTTTCAGCTCAAAGTAGGAAGAGTGGAGTTGCGAAAGAGTCCTTGTCCTAACTCTCACCCAACCTTGGGAGGCGAATTACTAGTTTTGAAAGAAAGGAATCAGCGCACGGAAAATGAAAGGCCTGAAGAAGAGAATGATATACAAATCAACGTAGGTTACGTGTTCAGAGAAAGAAGAGAGACAATTTTCGATATTCCTTCCTTCTTTTCTTCCTTATGTTTTTTTCCTTCTTGCCTTTTTCCTTCCTTCCTCTTATACTATTTTTCTTTCCTTTTCCTCCTTCTAGTTTTCCTTTCTTTTCCCTCCAAACAAACATATATAGATAATATATATAATTTAACAATATCTCAAAATATATCCAGATATTTGTTAAATTACCGTTTCAACCCGAAACGCATTAAATTATCCGTAAAGGATTCACCGCAGTTAATTTCAATTTATTTATCGACGAGAAATTTTAATTGGCATCAAAATATCTTTTTGATTATAAAACTCCAAAATATAATTAACTTGGCTTAAAAGCCTCCGAGCCAAAATCCAAAATACACCAAAAATACATAAATGGTACTTAAAATTATGGGTCTTACAAAGGATCCTCCAAACTCAAAGTTATCAATGTGTATTAAACTATTAGGTCTAAAGTCTCAATTTCATGTTCCTGATTTAGCTATGGATTTGATGACTAAAATGATGCTAGACGCAAACACCTTTTAGAGATGGTTGCCGCAAAGTTATTACTACGATGCTAAACGGTTAGTGTCAAAGTTAGGATTAGGTGTCAGAAGGGATTGAATTGTTGTGTGTTAAAGGCTGCATGTTGTATTATGACAACAAATTTGGTGGTATGAATGATTGCTAATTAGTTAAATGCAAAAGGAAGGAATACTCACTAGGGTAAGTAGGGGAAAATCAATTCAAGGAAAGTAATTAATGTTTTACCTACCTATGTATCAAGATTGCAGAGACATGTTTGCACAATACAAACTGCAGGACTGATGGCGTTGGCATTAATAGACTGTGGCATAGAAGAAATTCAGGTGACTTGCGACATCCGTCTGACTGTCAGGCATGGAAACACTTGATCAAATGATTCTGATTTTGCGTCAGATCCACGCAATGTTAGACTTGGAATATCCTCAGATGGATTTTACGCCCTTACATACAAGCATCGTCTACTCCTATTCTTGTTGGCCGGTTATTGTACTCCTTACAATCTTCCTCATGATATGTGTATGTCTAAACCTTATATGTTATTAGCTGTTGTGATACCAGGTCCTTCTAATCCTACAACTGGTTATTGATATTTTTTTACAACCTTTGATTGAAGATTTGAAGAGGTTGTGGAATGGTGTCTTGACATATGATATTGCTCGGAGAGAAATTTTATGATGAGAGCTGCATTGATGTGGACCATTAATGATTTCCCCGCTTATGGGATGTTGTCAGGATGGGGATCCATGGTAATTAGCTTGTCCTATTTGTATGGAAGATACAAAAGCATTACTGTTAAATTTGCGGCGAAAGACATTGTGTTTGACTCGCATCGTAGGTTCATTTACTGGATCATGCATTTAGAAGAACAAAGCTGCATTTATGAAGGAGCGCTCTTGGGGCTATGCAGAGGGAAAGTCTAGACCCCACTTTAAATTGAACATCAGAACAAGTTTGAATAAAGTAAAAGGATATGCCAAAAGTACAATGTGTTAATGGTTGTGGCTGTAACCACAAGTTACTGACAATGCATAATTCGACAAACAAATGTATTTTTTCGGATCTACCGTATGGAAAGATAATCTTTTGAGACATAATCTCGATGTTATGCATATCGAGAAAAATTTATTTGACAACATATTTAATACTGTGATGAATGTGAAAGGGAAAACAAAAGCTAGAGGTGATAGCTCAATTTGTTCATCTTACCTACACCGTGAAACAACACACTTTTGTTCTCATTATTTCAACAACGAAACGTTGTCACCAGTTAACGGATTAAACGCTACTGATAGTGTTATACGTCATCCACATGCTTTATCAATTTTTTGCTTGGCTGGTCATCATGCTGGTAGGAATTTTCCGATTTTCTGGCCAAGTGACAAAGTATTTAATGCGACACATCTTCACGTTTTGATTAACTACACTGAAGTTAAACCATACATTGAGTACGTTTTAAATTCCTCTTCTTTTTGATTATATTTATATGATTAAAATGATATTCACCATATATATGGTCATCGATCAAGGCATTTTTAACTACTGGACAATCATCTGTTGATATACATTCAAATTTCCATTATGGTTTGAAAACAACAGTACATCTCGAAGAACAAACTCCTATCACATCCACTTGAGCACTTATCTATCGTTCAAGTAGAAGTTTCAAAAATGGCACACCTATTACACTCAATGGATACAAATTTCACACTGAATCTTGGACCAAAGGAAAAGAAACAATTAATAGTGGAGTGTGTATGAAAAGTGTGTTCTGATATAGTCGTGTAGTAGAGATTTCTACGGCATAATTGAGCATTATTACGAAATTAAATATACGTTCCTAGATTATGTGAAAAAAGTGTGTTGTTTACTGTAAGTGGTTTTATCCATCTAGCAAGGAACTAAGATCAGATTTGATTATCCAATACTATAGACATTCGTATGAGCAAAAAATATCCATGGTGATCATTTGCCCTGACCATAATGTAAGACAAGGTATTATGTTTCTTATCCATCAACTGTCAGAAGCAAACAAGGTTGGTGTGCTGCAATCAAAACAAGACCAACGAGTGGAATAGAAGAATTGAAGCAAGCGTTCAA